>LSSK01000021.1:0-43394 GCA_001969505.1 Zancudomyces culisetae
AGCGAAGTCCACATTTCACCAAGAATTATGGATATACCTTGCGATGAAAGACCGGGCTGTCTGTCCTTGACCTCCTCACGAAAGTCGTTGCAGAAGAGTATGTATGCCGATAGTGGCTTTTTGGGAGCATTGGGATCCCTCACTACTTTCTTTGGCCCTTCAGCGATTGGTACTACATTTTTAGATATTTTTTCAAATAATGCAGATAACTTTGAGAAGTGTTGTGAAATCTATTTCAATAGTTTTATTTTATTAGTTAGTTCCAGCATAATAGATAAGCAACTATATTATTATAAATACGCAGAAAAATCCTCTTCCTTATCCATAAGGCTTGCAAAAGCCGAACAAGAAGTATTGATGCTTTTTTCGGGCAAAAAAATAATGACGGTTTTACCTCTGATGCCTCTGCGGCAGATAGTGTAGCTACTGTATGAGTTTTCTTTACACCCATTTTTGTTTGATGCTTTTTAGATGAATGGTTTTAAATATTCTTTCGCTTCATAAAATATACAAAGTCGATATAAATCGTTAACACTATATACTTTGAACAAAAATTACACCTTAAAGTAGGAATAATTTTTAAATAAACGGAGGAATTGGTGGAGAGGGGAAGGGAAAAGGGGAAATTGCAGGAAACCCATTTCGTTTTATAGATTTAAATGAACCTGCTTTTCTGCTCCGCTTATCCTAGTCAAAAAAAAAATTAACAACCCCAGGATGACTCGAGCTTGCCAATAAAATGAATTCTATTGGAAAACAGGTTCAAAATGTTCAACTGGCATCTGGAGATTAATTGCAAGCACTATTACAAACTTCAGAGTAAAAATGGCCGTTTATTTGACCAAAAGCCTAGCAAATTCTAAACAATTACAAAATTGGAAAAAAATTTCGTACTCACTAAATTTCCGCTATTATCATCCAGTTCTGCAAAGACAAACAATTGAAATTAAAAAAGCAGATTGCCGGTTTTCCCATACAATATTTGTAACCAAGCCCTCCTGCCAAAATCCAAGCTATCTATTAATATTTGGTAAAACCCGGCCAGAAAACCATGTTTGAATCTTAATTCTAATAGTAACAAACTTCAACATTTTTTTCTAGAGAATTTTTTTTTTGGCGATTTTAGTGCAAATTTGGCGAATACAGCCTATTTCATCTACAAATTGTGATACTTGATAGCGCGCTTCTACTGAATGTTCAGCGCTCAAATCGCATTCCGCAAACCGACCACCAAACTGCGATTTTCATTTTTTTCTCTTTGAAAAATGCAATTAACTATATTTCCAAAAATTGCTCCTCAACAAATTTTTGCAATTGGCGTTTTCGTTTGCAACAGTAAAATTGGATTGAAAACGCCATTCACAAATGGAAAAAAATCCAAGATTTTTGTCAAGGCAAAATTTCAAATGAGCGATTCTCTGGGCTTTTGTTGGAACAACACCAACTTCGATTTTTTTCTGTTGAGTTTGCCAAGATAGTGAATTTTTCCTAGGCCTACACATTGCAACTACTTTTTTTTTCTTTCACAGTCCATTTCTGCTCTTTTTTTCATTTTCGCGTTTTGGGACGCCTTCCTCAGGTTTGGGGTTTTTTTGCACAGCAATATGATTTACTTGAATTCACAAATGATTGACGCACACAGTTTATCATAACATCGATTGGCCGTAAAAGAGAAAAAAAGCAACCTAAAAAGGTTCGTCAAAGGGGTATTTAATTTACCATTGAGCGATTGGCGTGTTCTTACACTAAATCACTCACTTTTACACTACGCTTTTTTTTTAGGGTCTGGAAAATAACTACATTCGGATTTACTTGAACGTAAAAAAGTGAGATGCGGTTGATTTTAAGGCTTATCTTTCCATTGAAAAGGGGTAGCGGATATGCACACTTTCATGAGCTGCACGCTAATCTCTTGCTATTTTTGCAGTAAACTCAATATTCAAAACCCGGAATAGCCAAAGCACAAAGCTGAATTTAGCCACAACAAAATATATGAGCCAGTCGGGTAGCGAGGGACTTTGCCCCTAGTAGTGGCATAGAAACAAAGTCACAGTGTATTTACATCACAAGGAAATCCCGTTATTTATACACACATTCAAATCCTTTATCTATCGGCTTTGTTTTTCACAGATTAATAAAAATTCACAAAACCTCAGCGACCATTATTATGTGGAAAATAATGGATGTACCAGGTACATGTACAAAAGTAGATGTGAATACTCTCACCAAAATGCGAGCATAGGCAATGGTTTAGTCCACATTCTGTACATCCACCAAAAGGGATGCATCACCAGGTACACCATATATACGTGTTGTAATCACATGATCTCAATGTTGTTCGCTACCGTTGGTGTACTTTAATGGCGTTAAAATACTATAAATGGGTATTATGTCTATCTGATAATATACAAGAAAGAGTGATGCTAAATTTGGTAAGATCTCAAAACCTAGACATGTGGTAAGTATACGCACTTATGAGGTTTATCCCCAAGCTAAAAGTAACCCTTGACCTAAGAAGTGTGTAAAGGCAAAGATAAAGGCCATACGTGTAACAACCTGTTACCTTTTCTAGACAAGTCTCATCTGACAGCCTCAACTAGTTCAATTACACAGAAATAGAATAAAGAACAAACCATACCCACTAGAATAATAAAGGTACATTTTTGTATATTAAAGTTATTGCAGCTTTGCTCTCATACCCATTTAAAAAGGGGTGGGAAATGGGCTCAGATCATGACCCAAAGAATACACCAAGCCCCCATATGTGGTATAGCGGGTTTTGGTTTTAATATAAGTTAAATGACTAGCACCCCATACAAAATATACCGGTTTACGTTAAGAACTAAGTGGACAATACTTTGTGCCATGGTACATGTGTTTTACACGGTCCATCATATGCATCAATTTGAATTCAATAATTTCATTACTATCATAAATAACACCATTTAAGGAAAAAGAAAAGAAAAAAAAAGGTGTATAGTGCATAGCACATGGTGTACTATATATTTTTCAATTATGATGCATCATATAAAAAATGAACCAGTTTAAAACAATAGCCACAAGAGTGCTATAATAATTCAATGAAGCTAAGTTGAAGCCCCTAGGGCTTTAAAAAGCAAAACTAAACAAGACAAAATTTTCTACCACAATAAAGCAAAACATCAGCTGAGGTTCGTTTTAGTCGAGTTTTAATCAAACTCCACCAAAATTAACCGCCTTTCCAGTAACTAGAAGTCCTGTGATTAATCCAAACAAGCCCAAAATACTTCCAAAAATCTCAATAATAAGAATTTTAACAAAAAGTTGAGGATCATGTGCATCTGCTAGTGCTGCGTTACTTCCTGTAACACCAACAGCAATACCACATACCATGTTGCACAGCCCAACCGTCAAGCCACCCCAAAATATCGAATATGCTGTAAAGTAATCTGAGCTACTCAGTTCTTTGTTTGAAGGTATAGGTTGTACCTTGGAACTGAAAACTATAGCCATAATAATCCCATATATCGCAACAACTTCGCAGAATATAATACTATAGATAAGATATACCACAATATTTTTCAGTTTACGCTACTAATGTATTTTATATCGCAGCTTACCTGATCAAATTCCTCGTAGCAATCCTCGGAGTTCGCACTGCACCACCGAGCAAACTAGTTCCTGTAATAAAAATTCCCCATGCCGCACCAATCACGCTCAGACTTACACAAAAGGCAATTCCATATAGAGCCCATGAGAAAGGTGATGTTTTTAAAAGAAAACCTCCGATATCGAATCTATGCCCACGCCCTGTAAGTAGTAGGTATAAAATTATAAAGGTAAGGGCCGACACGACAAGAGAGAATAATCCTGTCCTTATTAAAGTTCCGTATTTCATCTCTAATATATTTAGTCAGTCTAGGTAAGCATCGGACAGAGTAGCATAAGAAATGTAAAATCATCGGTGTATATATACATTCGCTGACTTTATGTGTTTGTAAATATTTATGCTGGGTTCAATTGTAGATTATAAATCACTTACATTATACAACTCTTTTAATCGCTTTATTGTGAATCCAGCCTAAGCATGTAGATTTAAATAAAGTTACAAAATACCAATATAAAAAAAAACCTCAGTATATTAAAAACATTCCATTTTGAAGTTTAATGTTTTTATGCGAATTATCTTGACCGAATTGTTCTGCGGTAGCCAACTGAATTTAAAAACGAAAAAAAATTTTAATGTGAAATTGACATTATAAGCCTAATTATGGATAATACAAGAAATGGAAAAAACAGTTACAAAAAGTACAGGAAAGAGGGTGAGGAGTAGGAAGAAGAGGTGATAGCATCTTTTTCGAAAACGTAAAAAAGGAAAAGCTACTACTACATAAGACCGAGCAGCTTTGTGAAGAGTACACCATTTCATGCAATATGGCTAGGGATGATGTACTCAGACAAGTTATGTTTGACAGCTTGTGGTTGATAATATTTTAGAGTGTTTATGCTGTTACTTTACTCTCGACTAAAGGAATGGCTCGCCTATTCCTTTCTTTTAATTTAAACTTTGTATACAGTCATTAAGAGTTGGAATGATTATAAAGCTTAGCAGGGAGGAGTGAAGGAACAGGAATACTGTATCCACACTCAAAGATAACCAGATCCCCAAAAAAAAATAGGTCAAGAGAGTTGATTGACTACCTAAAAGCAAAAGCAAAAGCAAAAGCAAAACTCAATATGTGTCTGATAGTACAGAGTAGATAAATTGATCAACATTGAATTAAAGCAGTGGCTATAAACTAATCCAGATTGTGTGGATAACAGGGAAACGCCAATTAACAAGATAAATAAGCTTTTCATCTTTTTTTCTTTTGGTAAACATGTATCATTAGGGTTTTTTTTAGAACCAGAACCAGAACCAGAATCAGGAAAAGGTCTAAGGTTCTATGTTTAAAGGAAAGAGAAAAAAAGGCAGCTAGCCCATGTTACCGACACACGCTACATCAGCTATTTATTACCCATCGCCAACCACCAAGAATGACACCATATTTGCATACACTATTTCTAGCTGTGTTGTAATAACACACTTCACCATTACACTTGAAAAAAAAAAATGAAAAAAAAGCGGTTAAATGAAATAGTTGGCGTTATTGAAATCACATGAAGGATTATATATACAAGTTGCAAGTATATATTTACTAATACCCATAAATAGAGCAAATACTAGCTTAGTATATTTGACTAAAAAATCATTTACTTGTAAAAACAACAAAATATGCTTCTCAGAAACTTGTAGATACTAGATGTAGCGGTGTAAGAATTTCATCACACACACACACACACACACACACACACACACACACACACAAAAGGGCAGAGGGAGTATATTTGTACTATATTTAAGATGGATGTGTATTTTATATATATATATACCTTACCTATAACACACAGTACATTAATTCAAAAGAATACGACATGTACTGTCAAAAATAAATAGGGATATTTTTCATACTGGAACTAAAAAAAAAGTAAGTGTACATGATAGTACATAATAGATGGTGAATAGAAGGGTATAGACAAAGTAGTATGGGATGGGTGGTGGATGAGATATGAGATATGTGGTATGTGGTATGTGGTATGTGATGTATGAGATGTGAGATGTGAGATGTGAGATGTGAGATGTGAGATGTGAGATGTGAGATGTGAGATGTGAGATGTGGTTATGCAGTGATATGGCGTGTGGATAAATCCAAAATGTATAAATTCACAGGTCCGTATATTCCATCAAATGATGTTATTCTTCATGAGGCTGATCCGTGTAATTTTTAATGATAAAAAGTGTTGTTAACACTTCTAGTCCTAAAGATTTAATTGGTATTAATGACCAAGAAAAAAAAAATACGACCACAATATTTTTTCTATTCCCATTTTAGTTTATCCATAGTATAGAAATTTGGTTCATGTGATTGTTGACATAAGCTCGACTGGCTGACTTTTATTTTATTTTTTTATATTTATTAGCTTTTGAATTCGTATAATGTTCTATTTTTATTTTTTATTTTTTCCAAACTAAAATCAAAGGTTCGCAACATAAGAACGATAAATGCTAACACACTATCTTTGTTGGGAAATTATGGAGTTTAAACTTGAAGTAAAAGTAAAATGATATACCAATTTATTTACCACTCTAGAAATCAAAGTATCAGTTGATCAGGTTTATATATCAGTTGAGTAAACCTCTGAGAAATGCAACATCTACTCATCTCCTCCTTCCCCACCCCTATCCACTTACAAAGAGTACACTTTTCTTCATCACCGGGAACAATCTTTATCAGCAATGATAAAAATACAATAATATTGCGTACTACAACAATATATGTAAAGACTGCGTTATCAAAAAAAAAAGCATATAAGTAAGCAGGATCCATCCACTATTTCAAACGACGAGATTACAAAACTTCTTAAGGCATTTATACATTCCTTTTATATACGAAAAAAAATAGAAGAAAAAAATGAGAGTTACAACATTAGCCGTAATTATTACTGCCGCCATTCTACAGGCAGTTTTATCAGCCACACCAGGAAATATAGAAATAGTGACCTGCATACAACAGAACTGTGTTATTAAAAACGGCGTACCCGTAGACGAGGAAGGTTGTGTGTTGAAATGCCTTCATGGTGGTCCATCAATTACACAAACAGCAGAAATAACACAAGATATTAACTTTGGGATGGCTACAAAGCTTGCGTCGTGCTTGATGGGATGTATGGTTGACAAGCTCTCGGATGCAGATAACTCAACTTGCGTTTACGCCTGTCTGGAAATGATCCAAACTATGTTTGTCCCACCATCGGAATCTGTAACGGATTCGGAAACCCAAACAAACAAAAGGGATATAAAATCCGAGGAAGGCGTAAATGCAAGCCTTTTGCCAACACACGCATCACGGACTACATCTGTACAAACAGCGCATGTCAATAGTACCAGTGCCGATGCTGATGCCGTTGTCAGTGCCGACGCCGTTATCAGTGCTAAAACTTTGGCTTCATCTAGTTCCTCAAAAAATGTTGACTATCTATTTTCTGATGCTGATATTACAGCATCCGCCAACTTGCAAACTTTATTAGTTATTATGGTTTTAACATGTGCACTTGTTGGACTTGTTTAGGTTTGCCAAGACGGGCGAGATAAGTTTTGTTACCATTTATTCTTGTAGACCAAATAAAATTTCTATTAAGCTTTAACTTTTAAAAAAGGCTAATTATTTTAAGTGTGTACGAGTAATGATATGATTTGATAGTACCAAAGATAAATGAGAGGAGGGGTTAGTATAGTTTCTAGACATATTGGAAGAGTTAAAAAAAACTATAAAAAAATAGTAGAAGAATGCCGACACGTTCTTTGAATGGAGGAAAGGAGGGCTTTAAAGATCAAGGGATATGTCGAGCAATATATTTTTTTTGGGGGGGGGGGGTAAAGACAAATCTAAGGCATATCTATTTTGACAGTTTATTAAGTAAACAAGAAAAATAGAAGAGTAAGAAAAATAAATTACAATGTATTAGGAAGAAACATTGTTTGAAGATGATTGCTGTTGCTGTTGCTGCTGTTGTTGTTGTTGCTGAGCGTTAGGGTCTTGAGGGTAGGGCTGATTCAGAGGAGAGTTTGGGTCGTGAATATAGTACTGAGGATACTGGGACGAAGCGGCGGCGGCGGCAGCGGCAGCAGCAGCAGCGGCATAGGGATCGTAAGAGTAGTTTGGCCAGGACATGGCGGCAGGGTCATGGACGGGGAGGGATGATTGCGAGGATGATTGGGGGAAGGGCTGGGGAACAGGGAAGTAAGGATAAACGTAGGCAGGGTTTGAGATTTGGGACTGGATAAACGAGCCGTTCATTTTATCAGCGTATTGATCTTTTCCCCAGGAGCATTTGATTGGGCGGCCGTTGAGAGACCAGTTGGTAAGGCTGCAGATTGCACGGGCAGCATTTTCGTGAGTGTCCATTTTGATGAAGGCATATCCGCGGTCGGTGTGCATGCGGAGATCAAGGATGTGGCCGTACTGACCAAAGAGAGGAATCAGTTGTTCTTGAGTGGTATAAGGAGTCAGGTTTCCACAGTATACAGTTGAGTTATGTTTTGCGGCCTGCGCTGCAATCTGGTCAAACATCAGTCCTCCTTGTTGCTGTGATTGCTGCTGTGACTGTTGCTGTTGCTGCTGGTGTTGCGGTGCTTTCTGGTTGGCCCAGCTGACACGGATGTTGCGGCTACCCAGCCATTCTCCGTTCATTGTTGCAATTGCTTGTTCCGCATCACTGCGGTCTCGGAACGCTACAAATCCATATCCTCGTGATTTACCACTACCTACATCCCACATTACTCGTGCCATGCTCATACTAGGAAACACCTTAAACGCCTTTGCTAGCACTTGATCGTTTACCTCTGGACTCAAATCTCCCACAAATATATGTGAATGGGTGCTTGTGTCCTCTTTCAACTGCGACGCCCCTGTAAACGCCCAGTTCACCTTGATCTCGTGATCAAAGATTAGTCGTCCATTCATCTGTGCCATCGCATTTTCCGCACTTGTTCTATCCATAAATTCTACAAAGCCATAGCATACACTGCTTTGTCCCTATTTATATTTTTATATCGTTAGACACTGTTCATCTACTCCTCACCTCACCTCACCTCTCACTTCTATATTCTCGTTATTATCTCTTGATATTCTTACCGTTTTATCTGGTATGATTTTCACTGAGCTCACGGTTGAAATCGAACTGAAAATATCATACAACAATCGCTCGCTGGTTCTTACATCCAAGTTTCCCACATACAATGTTCTACTCGCAGATTCTTCCTGCACTCCTGCTCCTGCGCTCCCTGCTCCAAGATTAGGCGTTTGTGCCCCTGGTGTTCCTTGAAACATTGCTCCGCCAACTCCCACCTGTGCTGCATTTGTCATTTGTTCCATCTTGCAATTTTTTTCCTTATTATTTACTATGTATTGTATAAAATAAAATATAAACTAATAAAACTAATAAAATACTGTAATGTAGATACGATTTGAAGCTGGTACTATAGAGATGAGTGTTATATATAAAATAATAACTATAAAAACAAATATATAGTAGTAAAAACAATAATAGTGAATATATTTATAAAACCAATATTTGAAAGGTACAGGAACGACTAAATAAATAAAAAAACAAAAAAAATCGACCTAATGAACCATTTACATCGCTTTGAAAAAAAAATAAAAAAATTTTTTATTTCCGAACTTCCAAAACAATGTAAAAAATTAGTCTGCGACTTCAGTTTGCATTATTTGTTATTAAATTGCACCTTTACCCACAATGCTTGCTAAAAAACAAAAACAAAACAAAACAAAAACAAATCATACTCACTATGAGTGTATATACGAGCAAAAGGCTATCGGACACATATGTCTTGTTGTATACTCTGCTCTATCCGGCAAATTTACCACTTTTTTGGTTACAATATATATGTATTAGGCAGGTTTTTTTTGTAATCTTTTTCTCTATACCATCAAATGCAGCTTGAAAAAAACCCCTGGATATTCGCAAAAATCCGAATCATCTAACCAGAAATCTATTTTCTGCACCATTTTTTCCGCATAAATTGTATGCTCTTGATAGTCATTCCCAAGTTCTTATTTGCTTGTTTTATCAATTGAAAAGAATTTCTAGTCCATTTATTTTCCTGAATATTTATTGTTCTTACTAAATCTGTCGAATTTTTCCTTATTTCGTTTTGAGAATGAATTGAATTTTCAAATACACATATTTGCATAGAATGGGAAGAGGGGATTATTACGCTAACATCTGATTTTTAGGAACCATTATATTTGTGCCAGGAGAAATAAAATAATAGATTAGCAGAAGAAGTGGGGAGGAGGAGGAGGAGGAGGAAGGAAGATAAAATTTGTGTTGTTTAGGCACACTTCAACCACTGCACTAAAGTACAACACAAGAACCAAATAACCAAATAACCAAATAACCAAATAACCAATTGCTTTTATTTTATTTTTTGGTTTACTCATCCTTGTATAAAAGAACAATTGTGAGTTGTTTTGTTCATTTATAAACTCGCGCCTTTCTTTGTACACTCATTAACACCCACTTTAGGTTGAAGAAAATAAATGTGAATAAGGGTATGTACACAATACACTCGCAAAAATAATCAAATCAAAACCACAAATTACTTTTTTTTGGTTTGAGCACAGTCTCCATCATACAAGGGTGGGAAAAAAATCCAATTCATATACCTGGGATAATCAGCAAGCTACGCAAAATTTGCATTATTCTGAGTCTATTATTACACAACTTGTTTCATTTTGCATTTACTGCTTTGATAACTGTTTATATATACACAAGCGCTGCTGTTAGTGACTACTAATACTCTATTATGTTTGCTAAAAAAGTAACCCCAAAAATCCTCAAAAAAAACTGAATTGGAGAGGTAAGAAAATATTGGGATCATATTAGTTATCATGTAGTGACCTTGGGCTTCTTGTTTGAATTTCCATCACCATTATCCCTGCCAGAAACTGTGTCAAAATTGGCCCTTTTCTTTTCATTAGTCAACACAGCCATGGCTGTGGATTTTTGGTAATACCTCCGATTATCTAAAATTATAAACACACCTGTATTAAATTTAAATACACATACACATATACATCACACTCTATTAATTGATCTTGTATACTCAGGTGACATTCCCCACAAAAAAATACCAAAATGGTTTACCTGAATGTAGTAATACTAGCCGAGGAATTTCAGAAATACATTGCTTGACAAGTGCTGCATTTAGCCCCGTAAATGTAACTAGGTTTGTAACATCATACGGTGACCGCAAATCAAATCCACATTCTGCACCACTGGTTATCAATATTCCTCCACTGCCCTTACCACCAGACATTACGGTTGCTCTGATTAGGCTACAGGCGTTTGATATCCATTGCCTGCGGATTGATGAGGATTCCTTCACACTCGCAGAGTAGCTCAACTCAAAGAAATATCCACACGTGTTAATCGCCTGTCGCACCGTTTTGAGCTTCAGAAAATATGGTAACCGCGATTCCATATCAATGCTTATAATATCAATACCCTCAAAACTGCCATTGCTCGCCGAAATAAACGTTTTTTCGTTTTCGGGTATCAGTGATACAATGTCATATGCGTTTAGTATCACGTTGCTATTGTTCTATCAAAGTTAAATATTGCATA
The DNA here is from genome assembly GCA_001969505.1 of Zancudomyces culisetae. Classification (NCBI taxonomy): domain Eukaryota; kingdom Fungi; phylum Kickxellomycota; class Harpellomycetes; order Harpellales; family Legeriomycetaceae; genus Zancudomyces; species Zancudomyces culisetae. The sequence goes on from LSSK01000021.1 coordinate 11,230, forward strand.
TTTAGCTATACGGCTGTTTGCTTATATACATATTATGTATCAGCAGAAACAAATGGGGTGGTACTAGTCAAAAATAAAATATCATTTTCACAATAAATAAAAAAGACAAACACATATTTCTCTGCAACTTACTATTCCATAATTTTGACTGGGATCTGAAACTCGTATACTAATCCTTCTCAGTACTGTAAATGAACCTGGTTTCCTGAACTTGCTTGTCCCAAATTTCTGTGCATCATCCTTATTTTCCCAGGATAATGTTATTCCCTCCCTTTTTGGAAAATCGTCCCATATTTTCAACTAATTTTGAATTCAGTTAATTAAAATCATGCATTCATCATATACACATCGCACATGTCAGGTGCCGAAAAAACATTAGAGCTTATGTGGGCGTCTAAAACATTAACTTACCACATCCTGCGGGATTTTTCCTTCGATCACTTGATTCACAGCGACAGCTTGATACCCAACTATTAAGTTTAGCATGTTAATATAATCTTGATCATTGGTATCTACAACACTTGCAGCTATCACTACTTGACTTACGCCTTTTGGCTTCCAAAATCGTTTCCAGGACTGGCTCCCAATTCACGGTTTTAATTTTATTCGATAGCTTGTGTACTGGAATGTTAATATTTAAATCCATCAGCATTGTGTTCGTTTGTACAATCTATTAGAATCCTTGGTTCAATGTAGTTATGAATCCGTAATATTCTTTTACTCGTTCTTATTTTTCAAAGCTATAGGTTTGTTTTATTCTACATTTGCCACCTCGTTCTGTTTAAGCTATGAGAAACAGGTTCATCAGAAAAAAAATGCTAATTTACTCCTCAAATCGAAAAAAAATTTTAATTGCAGCTAAAAAAAAAACAAATTACAAAACCCACAACCTCAATCCCCCCCAACACCTCTTTCCTCCACACTCTTTACACCAATCTCAACTTTTCCTTGACCAAGCCAGAAGATTGTCTAGAACCCAAACAAAACCACTATAATGAAAAACGACACATATTTTGAATATTGCTTTTTATTAAATCAAAAATATTACAAGAATACCAAATTGACTACACAGTAATAACTAAATTTCTATACTAGAAAAGTATATACTTCATAAGCACAAAACCCCACAAGCAACAACACTTCTACATGGGGGGTTTTCCGCTTTGGCTAGTGAAACAGATTTTTTCCTTCCTCTCTTATGCATGAGTTACGAAATCCAGACCAAACGAGAAATAAGCCCAAATACAAATAATCGCACTACAGCTATTTTACTAGTTGGCCTCTCCGGAATAGCACTTGCATGCTTATGCTGATGCTGATGTATACTTGGTGACTGCCTTTGTTCCTTCTGAAACAGCGTGCTTGGCCAATTCACCTGGAAGCAAAAGTCGCACAGCAGTTTGAATCTCGCGCGAGCTGATTGTTGATCTCTTGTTGTATGCTGCGAGTTTGGATGCCTCAGATGCAATTCTCTCAAAGATATCATTTACAAATGAGTTCAGGATTGACATAGCCTTGTTGGAAATACCAGTATCGGGGTGCACCTGGCGGAGGACCTTGTAGATGTAAGATGAGTATGTTTCCTTGCGGGCTGAGCGGCGGGCCTTCTTCTCTGATCCCTCCTTTGATGGCTTGGTTGGTTGTGAGCTCTTTGGTGGCATTTTCTTTTTCTGTAGGTTTGGCTGTTTTTTTTTTTTTTTGCTGCTTTCCGCTGTTCAAAAAATAAAAAGTATATATATTTTTTATTATTATTCACAAGATTTTGAAAGTGGAAGTCAAAGAAATTCTATGGTTTTATATAATTTTTTTTCTACTAGAATTCACACAACTAGATATTATAATTTATTAACGCTTTTGTTCAACTACAACATACATAAAAAAATCTACACCCAACAATTAAACATGCTTTTGTCTTTAGCAATTTTGCGAATATAATCGAGTTATGCTTTAAGCGCTTTTAATAGGACAGTGTTTGCATTTTCGCGTTGAGTTTTGTTGTCGAAATTAGTGCAACCGCAAATTATAGTGATACATTTCTATCACTTTGAAATGAAGCAAAAAAATAAAATAAAATCTGATTGTTTGGTCAATTGGCGATAATTTGAATTTTTCTAGAAATGCACACAGTTTCCAAATTGTGGGTTTCTGATTTTTGATCAAGCCATTTTCAAAAACTAAGAAGGCTAACTATTTATTTAAAGCGCCCCCTCCAAACCATCTAAAGAAAATAGTGATTAATTTGTGTATTCTAATCACCAAATTTTTACTGCGTACCATCTACTTCCCCTACGCGTTTTAAGCGCTGGTCCAATAATTTTATTGAAATCGAGGCTATGATTCGCGAACGCGCACGCGTGAACTTACGTGTTACCAAACGCATAAAATGTCAATAAAATATAAACGTAGATTGGGGTGTTTTCGCATTTGATAAATAAACTGAATATCTGGATTAGCCAATAATTATATGCAGTAGAGTTTTTTAGTATCAAAAAATGAACAAAAATTAGATTGGAAATGAAAAATTCCGCAATTTATCCTATTTTGTCTAACGCTTTTCAGAAACGAATAGTTTTTATATCGTGTTTATTAAATAAATTTACCTAAAAAAAATTCAGAAAAAAACATTTTTTATTTTGGCGTTCTAGTCTTAGAACCCAAAATCGCGAGATAAAAGCTGTCTTTTTCAAACAAAGCTTACGCAATTGCCACTATTTTTGTATTTACAATAGCAAACTTAACGTGCCGTGTCTCTACTTCAGGTTCATAAAAAATCCAAACAAAACGTTGAGCATTTTTAAGCTTTATAGGTAAATCCATCTAGGCTGATTATCTTTAGAATACTTTGACGTGTTGTACTTAAAAAACAGTTAGAAACAACGTCCTCACCTTCAATATTCTTGGAATTAGTAATCATTTGTAGCTGTTTTTTTGAATTGTAGACACTGTCCACTTTGGGTTCAAAGTCTGACCATTGCTTTTCGGAAATATAATAAAAATCTGAGTAATTTTTCATTTAACAATTTTTGTACATTCAACATGAAAGTGCTATTGTTTTCCACACAGGTAATTGCTACCTCTAACAAGATAAGGGCTGTTGAGGGGATGGAAGAATAATTGAGATTTAATTCGTTTTTGGAACATTTAACATTTTCAAAAAAAAATTGAATTTTATTCGCTGCAATAAAAATACAAAATATTTGAATTTCAATTTCATCAACGCGGATTAAACACGTAAAATAGGAAAAATGTAAAAAATAAAAATCAAGTACAATTCGTGAACCATTTTGTTGCGCCTAACCTGGAGACTTGCTCATTTTTTCAATTTGGACTTTTTTTTTTGTATATGCATTTTTAAAATAACTCAAACTGGAGATGAAAAAATATAAAAGAAACAGTTTGTGGCGGACAAGGTTATATTTTATATCATCGATATTTGTCTTTGAATAATAAACAAAATTCCTGTAATTTAAGTTAAGAGAAATCTTACGACCAAAGATACTTGTAACAAGTAAAATAGCAACACAAACCAAAACCAACCTTTAAAACAGAAAAAATGGCCGGAGGAAAGTCAGGAGGTAAAGCTGCAGTTTCAAGCTCAAAATCATCATCAACCACCCGTTCAGCAAAGGCAGGAATTCAATTTCCAGTAGGAAGAATCCACAGACACTTGAAGAACGGAAACTACGCACAAAGAATTGCTGCTGGTGCTCCAGTATACCTTGCAGCAGTTTTGGAATACTTGACCGCTGAAATTCTTGAATTGGCCGGAAATGCTGCTAGAGATAACAAGAAGTCTCGTATCATCCCAAGACACTTGCAATTGGCAATCAGAAACGATGAGGAATTGAACAAGCTTTTGGGAAGTGTAACCATTGCTCAAGGTGGTGTACTACCAAACATCCACGCAACTCTGCTTCCAACCAAGAAGGGAAAGAAGGAGGGTGAGTCCCAAGAAATGTAAATTACGTACTAAGTTGCGTTTTTCTTTTTTTTGGTTCAGGGTCGTTGTCCTTATGTCTTCAAGGACTTGTGCAAATATGTAATGAAGGGTCTCTGTGCGTTTTTAGTGATACCAGCACTAGCATCTGTGTTAAAATATTATTGATATTATGTTATACTATTTTGGTTACTTGATTATACAATAGTTGATTTTGTGTACAATATTTTTGTCTTTACAAAATAAATTTGTTAAAATATTTTCAATGTAGCCTAAACATTTTTTGTTTTTGAAAACCTTAGCGTTATTTGAATGCCTATGCGGTTATGACTAGTGAGGAGTAATGATGATAGTGGTAGTTGTGACAGTGTAGTTACATGGTTTTTAACCTGGTAGTTTTCACTTGGAAAAAGTGTGGTGCGTATGAACAACATTGGCAAGCACGCTGAAATGTTTAAATTCTGACTACTTTTCCTGTTATAAGGTGGCAGGACAAGCAAATAAAAACAACCTACTGTATAATAGAATTGTGATTAAATACGAATTTTAAACTTTGAAATTGAACTAAAATGCATTGATAATCTATTCTGATATAACCAAGTGAAGCCATGAGGCGGATTTAAAGGCTATTTTAGTAAAATATGATTTTTTCAAGTATAAAACTTGCGCACAGCGTTAGTAGTATAGCGGTAGAATAGTTGCCTTCCAAGCAATTGGCCCGGGTTCGACTCCCGGCTGACGCATCTCTTTTGCCTATCTTGTATATGTAGAATATACATAGTTCTTTTTATTCGCCAACTTATCTCTGCCCGTTCTCCATTCTTTTTTTCGAATTACTCACGCACATGTGTTTAACTATGTTTGTGAACTAGCGGGTAAGCACTAAATTTCTCTTGGTACAGTATTGTATTCTTGTTTTTGGTTTTTATTTTTTATTTTTTAAAACTACATGACCAAAGTACATAATTTCTACTTTTGGTCGATCATCAACTATTTCTATGCATATAACCATCAACTCTGCTCTTTTTCCTAGAATAAAAAATGCCTGAATGTACTATACCTTTACCAGCACGGCCTAAATTTAGTCTAAGCTCATGTCTCTCTTTAGTTTTCTGAGTTAGTAAACATCACCCTTAATCCGTATAACTTTTTAAAAAAATTCGATATCTTAAACCGTCCATTTTAGTGATTTGAGCCTTTTTAGTTTATACCAAAAATAGCAAAAATGAAAGAGACAAAGTGAAATAATAAAACTGTGTTGTGATAAACTTGGCAATGTTACAAGGTATTCATACTTTATGACCTACAGTTATTAGTGCGTATATTTTGCTTTGCTTCGACACGTGTCGATCTCTTCTCGCCAAGATGTCGGTACTACACTCATTATATAAACAAACACACCTGCTTCCTATACCCACGAGAGATATAATGTTTTTATAGGCTTTATAAAATAAAAGAGGAACTAGCCACCACATTTGAACATGAGGTATATTACACGGTTGTTGTGTTTCATTCTATATGTTTCTGGTTCTAAAAAAAAGAGAGGGAAATAGCCAAAAATAGTTACCACATTTCTGTGTATTTGTGATGTGTTTTGCACGTAACACAATTATTTTTTGCTATACTCGGTTCTAGTGTTAAAGAACTAAAAATAATTGCATTCCCATGTCCATTACGATAGCTTTGAGTGTGTGTTGGTATTAACTCAGCTTTCTATTTCAGCTCCTAGACTTTGGTTTAAAATGTTTTTCACCAATCATAATTTAGATCTGCGGGTTCTTGTTCTAGTTTTGCTTAAATTAATTTTTTTATTTTTTTATAACGAAAATCTAAAAATTATTTGCACCTCGCTAAATGGCAGGTTTTTTAGCTGAAGAAAAAAAGGGTAAATTACCATTAGATTAAAAACAAAATCCGAGACAAATTAAAAGCTCCTCTCCTCCTATACTTTGTCTTCCCCTCTCCACAACTTTATTAAGACATCAATAACTAGACTCAAGTGAAATTAAATAGTTTGTGTCTAGTATAAGAGTAGAACAAAATGAGCAAATACTAGCACTGCTTCTATAAATATTTATTTTATGTTTGCCACTCAACGGCCTAAAGAAGAATATGGAGTCTTGAATTAAAGGCAAAAAAAAAAAAGCTTACGGGATCCGATAAAGTAATAATCATTACACACACCACAGACCCAGTATTGAAAGTTATATAGCTTATTGTTTACCGCAGACTATTTTTTTTAAAAGTTTTCTGCTTGAATTAGCTGAGCTACTTTTTTTTCTTTATTGTATATTGTTGGTTTCCATATATTCACATCATCACTTTTATTTGGGGGTTTGCATATATAATAGCTTAAATAATAGTGGGTATAGTGAATGTGTTGTATATTCTTTGGAAATAGAGAGAACTAGGTCTATATCAAACAAAAAAAACTAGGAAAAAACTTGGTGTTATATAAAACTAAACCAGAAACGGAGGGTATAGAGCCAATACCTTAATTTGCTAGTTATAAATATAAGCTAATGCGGCAATCCCTATTAATGATGATATTATAAAACTAAAATTTTAAGGCAGTAAAAATAATACAAAGATCAGGAAGAGACTTGACTAGCTAATAGCGGTATAAAATAACCGAAAGTGAATTTTAACAATTTTGCAAGCATTAAATACTTTCAAGTTGAAACTACAAACAGATAATAATAACATGCTGGAAGTAAAAAAGTACCCGCTGGAGTCGCACAATAATGCCTTGGTCCAACAATCTAAAAAACTCGATCGGTTGCTGGACAAATACTCCCGATATAAGAATGGTTTAACAGGGCTTAACGACTTGTTCAAATCGCTGAGCATTACTAAAAAAGAGCAGGGAGATAACAATGATAATGGACATTCTAATTATCCACGATTACTGAATATAATAAAAACAGTCAGCCTGTCTGACCTTGATACCAATTTATGTATAGATGGAGCTAAAGTGCGAGCAAGTATACTAAAGCTCGGTAACATTGGTAAAACCTTTGGTAAAAAATCGTCAAGCAAGCTAAAAACAGATTTCAAGTTGATTGAAAATACAAGCAAGCTGTTAAAAAAGTACAAAAAGTATTCAAGAATAAAACCAGAAAATACAGCCTTGGATAGTACAAAGGATGCATTTAACGAAAAACGCCTTGAGAAAAAAAATGGTTCCTCGACTTTAGGTAGCTCAAAAAAACCAACAGGTAAGACTGCTATCACTGAAAATAAATACTATAACGCCCAAAAAAACTACTCCCCTGGTGCCGACAATGACGGCACCATGACCATTAAAAAGACATTATCTGACGACGACAGTAATGGCTCCACCAGGTCCTCGGTAACACTCACAGATGAAATTGGAAATGAGCTGGATTATGGTACCGCTAGGCATTTATACATAACTAGTAGATCCAAGCTGCTATCGAGTAGGAAATTGCCCTTACTACAACTGATTTTAATCAAGAACGTTTTAAAAAACTCTAGTGCTGTTTGTTCTAGATTAAGGGCGAGAAAAAAGGAACAGCGAAAACCAAACACAGAAGCAGTGTTTGACGACAACTTTTCAAATGAAGACTATCCAGAAAGGAGATGGTCCAACCGAAACAGTAGAAGACATTCCAAAAAGCATGTGCGATAAAAGATAATTGTTTTTTTTGTAGTGTTTGAGTCTACATTAATATTGTTGTGACTAGTGTTTTCTTATATATATATATATATATATGCTAGAATGTGATTGATAATTACTTAAATTAATAAATGAAAGTTATGACAGATAGCTAACGATATAGCTAAAGGGTGTCATACTATTTTCTGAAACAAAAAGATATCAAATCGAGTAAAATATATATTCACCTTCAACCGACCATTATTTTTATTATTTTTATTTTTATGCTTCTAAACAAAGGGCTCAAGAGATGTCCGGAGTTATCTCTATTAAGGATGCTTGCTTTTATAAAGTGCTTATAATACACTTTTAAAATACATAATATTTTTGGACAGTTAAGGCAATTTTAGAACCTTAACACCATGTGCCGATTGAACCAAGTGGAATCAATCCATCCAGAACATAGCCAGTAAGGTAGGTGGGGGGCTATCGATTTAGTCAAAATAGTTTTTAAATTGCTAAAAGCATCAACTAAAATATGGGGCTTTTTTTTAAAAAAAAATTGTATTTGTAAAGTACAGCTCCAGTAATAATACAACCACTGTATAAAACACACTAATCTTAAAACAAACAACCAAACCGGTAAAAAAAGGCACAGGATAGCGGAATAAGAAAACGACAAATAATGGACACTACAGAAATGGAAATAGAATCCTTAGCACCAGTCGAGATTCAAAACAATGAATTTGGCACCAGTCATGGTACGAATATATGTTTATGATTTATAGTATGAAAGAACATGAAAATTGCCACAAGAATACTTATCCCTCTTTAATTGTAAAAAAAAAAATACCTAAAAGGTAAAAGCAAGTATGTTTTTTCACAAAGTGAGATTAAAGTAAACCTCATCGAGAATGTGAAATGAATGGGGAAGGAGGCGATTTATGGAGCTATAGAATTTACATCTACCTACAAACACAAATGGCATATTACCTTGTAAGTAGCACGATTAATATGTAAAACTGTATTAAACGAAAATAGACGAACCAAAAGAAGAAAAGGCTGTTGACGTTGTGATTGAGCAACCTCAAAGATGTAAGTTTTTGTCTCAACTATTAGTGCTAATCTTAACCAACAAAAAGAGAAATGAAGCATGTAAAAGAAAATGTGAAACAAAAACCAAATAGCAATAGAGGGGTGGGTAATCTTGGTTACAGGTATTCACGAAGAGGCTAGGGAAGAAGATTTGCTAGATGCTTTTGGAGAATATGGCGAAATCAAAAATATTCACCTGAATTTAGATCGTAGAACCGGCTTTGTCAAGGGATATGCGCTTCTAGAATTCGGTACATACAAAGAAGCTCGAGAGTTGGTAGAAAAAGCAAATGACACCAAGCTCCTAGGCCAAACTATTCGAACCTCCTTTGCATTTGTGAGTCAAGACGACGAGGAAGAGGAGGCAAGTCATAATGGACACAGCTATAGAGATGGTAGTGATGGCAATAGGCGGAGGAGGGAGAGGGCGAGAGGGAAAGGGAGTTTTGGCAGGGATAATGACAGATTTTCACGAAGCCCGGCAAGGAGATGAGGGTTGGATAAAGGGGCATTTCTGTTCAATATTAGATACTCCCTGTGTAACAAAATAGCAGAAAAAAGCAACAAAGCAAAAGGATTTTTTTAATAAATAATTTGATTATAAGTTATGCGTGAAAATGAAAAATGAATCATTCAATCGCTCTTTTTTTTTTGGATCATAAAATAAATATGGATAATACGGCCCCCTAGGAAAGGGGGGGAAGGAATGAAAAAGAAAGAGAAAAAGAAAGAAGATGCGTGTGTTTGTATGTTAATAATAGCTGTACAAAATTCTGACAAATTTAGAAAATATTCAAGGTGCTATTGAGAGCATCAACTTGTCTGGAATCTTCACTAGGTTTTCTAGCAGTTTTTAGTGAAGAAGATGATATGTTTGCACTCGAAGAATAAATATCGAGAGTGCTCAAAGAGGTGAGGGTATAGGCAGAGGGAGGGGAGGTAGGCGCTTCTTGAGTACCATTTGTGGTAGGATTGGAGGTAGAATTAGTTGTAGAAATAGTAGCAGAATTAATAGCAGGATTAATAGCAGGGTTGGCGAGATAATTTACGGAAAGAAAAGAGCCGTTATGCCTACTAGGTATCCATTTGGTGCTGTTACTGCTACTGTTGCTGCCATTACCATCTCTGTTGCCATTAGGACCATTTGGCTGAGACTCTGGAAAGAATTTAGCAAAAGAGGAAATAGGAATATTTGGCGAGCTGTGAATCCGATGATTTACAAGTGGATCAATGTTACTACTGGCGGAATATAGTCGGGATTTACCAAAGTTATTCGACGCGTATCTAAGCGGTGGTAATCTGTTTGCTGCTATTTGTTCATTATTGTTGCTAGTAATACTCATATTTTTAATTCTATATGTTGCGTTAGCTGAATTTCCACTGATTGATCGATTGGAAATACTTCTATTTTTGTTGTGGTATAATGACAAATTGTTGTTCATCCTTTTGTTTGGCATCAACAGCTCATCCGCGTCACCACCAGAATAGTATCTTTTGTTCTCAAAAATAGAAAGATCGCTGCCTGTGCGTTTTTGATACTCTGGCGGTTTAACAGTAGTGGGTAAAGCCAACTGCGTGGGCGTCAATATGCGATGCTCGTTGGCGTGCTGAGCCATGTGATGAAAGTGGTATGAATGACTCCGTTGCTCCACATTAAGAGGCATGGACTCGCTACCATAGTCTTCGGGCAATATACCATCCTCGTCGCCATTGATATCTAATACCAGCTCAGGGTAGATACCTGGAGGAATAGTAATTGCAGGAAAGTCTGGGTCAGTCGATGGTGTTAGCAACCGACCACTCTCTATATCTTCTTTGTAGAAATACGTAACTATGTGCAATTTTTTGCCGTCTAGTGTCTTAATCGAGAGCGCCTTTTTCATAATTCCGTTTTTTTTAGGGTGGCCTGATTGTGGATGACCACTTATACTCATTTCTCCATATCGTCTGTTGTTAATGTTATTAATATCATCGCTGTTGCCGTTATATCTGTTATCTCCTAGTATTACATTTTTCATTCCATAAGCATTACGTTCTAGCACGCTTGTAGCTCCTGGTTGTTCGCCTATCATCATCTGCAGGCTCCCGCTGCCTTCACCACCACCATTGTACATGTATTGTCCACCAGTATCGATTTTGTGTATTATTTTTCTTTTATCTAATTCATCTTCTTGCTCTGTGCCACGTCCCTGATAGCTCATAAATCCACCAGTATTGCCTTTTACTACTGCTCTTCGTCTACCTGACCATTCCTGGTAGCAGAGGAATGCTCCCTGTACTCGGGATGGCGACCAAAATTTCCCGTCAGTCCATCGTCGCATACTCGACTCCTTCTCATCCCAAACAAACACAGATCCCGATCTTATTGTTGAACGCTCAAAATCACTCAACCGCCTTTGGACTCGCTTTTTATAACCAAGCCTACAGGCCTCAAATATTAACAATGCGTCATTCGTGGTTTCTATAACCCCGTAATATGTTTCCAAGTTCATTTTCTTGGTCTTTTTTTCATCAAAAGAGAAGTCAAAATAAAGGTTCAGTTATAATTACTACAAACTTCCTAGTGATTACTCATATATCTAGATATTCCTTATTTCACGCCGCTTTATTACCATTCGGCTGTTTTATTTAGTATTAATAGCTTTTGTCTGCTCAAGTTGTTGAGAAGTAGAGAATCAAGGTGTCGCTTACTCTGGCTGTTTTTTTTTTCAGAGCCAAGACCAAATATTTTCGGTATAATTCCTCTGGTGCCGATATTCGAAAGATCGTTTTTGTTTGAATGCCTTTACCTGCTTCCACTGAATTTTTTTCGCAGAACCAAGACTCAGGATCTTTATTGTTTTTCGCATTTAATTCGTATATCTACTAAACGGAATACTATAATACTGCAAAAACGTGCTAATTGAGATCACTTTGACTGGGCTCGCTTTTTTTTTCTTTTCTTTTCTTTTTTATGTTGTATTCTTTCCTTGGTATGTAGAAAAATGATAGTTATACATACTAGACAAAAGAACCGATAGTATTAAACCTTTTCTAACGGAGAACCAGCACACACATATATACAAACACGGGGTGTACCTTAGTATTATTCCCAATTATTCTTACCAGACACCGTTTGTTTTTGTCTTGTTGAGAGTCCGTGTGTTGCCTTTTCTTTTCAACAATATATCCTTATCCCTGCCCTTTAGATTTCTTCGTAGTAAAAAAAAGGGGGGCTGTATATAATGTTTTATTTGTCGAACTAAAGTTGAATATAATTGCGACTAAATTGTGTATTAAAAAGAGTATGCTGTATAAAAGAATATATAGAAGCTTTTTTATGTTTTTTCTTAAGTGAAGTTTTCAAAAAGTTTTCTTTTATGCCACCTTTCCTTTGCCTTTTTTTATATCTTTTTTTGTTTTTGACTAAAAGAAAATTAAGCAATATATAGATGTTTTTAAAGTGTTTAGACATCATTTGTAAACCCAACCCTGTCAGGAGTTCTTCCGTTTAACACCCATTAAATTCCTATTGCTTTTTGAAAAAAAATCTCAAAATACCAGATTAAGTTCCCTATTTAGTAAACACCCGTCCCACCTTTTTTCCCCCCTTAAACATTCCACTTATTTCTTGAGGCTACCACGTTTGCAATTTTTATTTTTATTTTTATTTTGCTTTACTTTGACTATTATTATACTTATTTTGGTTTTTGTTTTATTTCGTTTTTAATGTTTTTGGCTTAATACTTGCTTTTTTTGGATATCATTAGTTCTATTGCTCTAAAATATTTTAGATTTAAAAATCACCGCAATTACAAAATTTTGATTGAAAAATATACGCCTGGAAAAAAAAATATGATATGGATTCCTTTTTTCGAAATCTTTTTTAACCACAGAGATTACTAAATTGATTTTCCCATTTTGCCTGTGGAGTTAATTTTGGTTACCGTGTTAAATCATGAACACCAGTATTAGCTTTCATTAAATTCATTTTGAATACAAATGCCTTTTTTATTTTAGAAAACCATAACACAGATATTTTCTAATTGTAAATAAGCCATTATAATGTTTTCATTTGATGGCACAGTTTACACAAAAAAATTTTTTTGCAATGGTTTTTGTCCAAAATTAATCGTAAATTCAGACTTACTCGTATATAATTACACTAAATATCTAATATATTACATAATTTATCATTTATTTATAACTGGCTTTTTTAATTTTATTTTATTTTGGCCACAATTGCACTTTCACTAGGAACAAAGTTTATAGACTAACCTCGATAATTATTGTAATTATCCACCTGCCCACCCTTCGCCTGTTTTTCTAAACTCTGAAAAATCAACACTAACTCTCTACTGACCCAACATTAAGATTTCCTTTTCTTTAGTATCCACATTTACCACCTATCTTGCCACTATCCACATCACACTGCCTCCACCAGTTCTCACAACATTGGACTCCGCTCAACTTTCCTTTTGTTGTGAAATGTATTTTCACTCATTTACTTGGGCAATTTGCTGTGAAATTTCAAAAAAAAATCACTTGGCTTTACATTTAATTTGTGCAAAATATTTTTTTTTTCATTAAACAAAATTTAAACCTTAATTTATTAAATACATTTTATATTGCGCAAAATTTCAAATAATAAGAAAAAAGCGAGTAAAATAAAAAAATAAAGAATAAAGCAAAAAAGCAAAAAAGCAAAAAAACAGTATGTTCGAGAAAGTGGCAATCGGTACACTAATTGTGAAGCTTGTTATCAAGTATATAACCCATGTGTTGGTACCTGTGACTTTGAATTTATGATTGTGTTGCCATATTGCCCATTGAAATCCTATCCACTATCCACCTTTTTGGTCTTTTATTCAAAAATATCATTCTTGGTGGATCCAAGTTGAAAAAGAATATAAACTCGAAAAAAAAAATTTTATCAAGTACAATTTCACACAAAAAATTCATGTACTATGTATCACGCGTTACATACCATAAATCACAAATTGCAAACCACAAAATACACATGTTAATACATATGCGTAAATGTGTACCATGGATATACACAATCCACAATCCACATTTGAGATTTTACAGAAAAGAAGTCGTGTATAGCACTTTGGTTTTGCACAATCCCTGTACACAATCCACCTTTCTGTAATTGCCAATACATGTATAAATAGTTCTATATATTGTTCTATATATTGTTCTTGAGACAATGTAGGTGGTACTGTGTATTGTCTATTGTGTATTGGAGTGTGATTATTAACATTTGAGTACATAAAATAAATTCTCGTAGCAAAAAGCTAGTTAAACCAGAGCATTGTACAAATACTCAATATTGTACTTTTGTTACACTTTTGCATATTTATTTGTTTTACATCACTAGTGACTTTACAAAAGCAAAAATTATCGGTCTTACATAAGAACAAAATATTGGCCTTTTTCTTTATTTATGAATTTAGCTCAAACCCTTTTGTACAACTATTTTTATAAAATAATAAATAAATAATAAAAAATAAAAAATAAAATTTACGTCAAAAGCTGAATTGACAAACTCTTACACACTCTTGGAGCTTACAAATATATTATAACCTGATAAATATTACATTTCAAAGTTGCTACACAAATAGAATCATACAGTCTTTGAATTTGTCTCCCGGGTATAATACAAATGCAGGTTATATATCGCATGTACAAAAGCAGGGAAATGATGTGCTTCAAGTTTCATAGCCCTATACCTAGAATCAGACCAAGCATTTATAGATTTTATTACAGGTAGCACAAAGTAACTGTAAATAGCTACACTTTAATTGGAAGATAAGGCTTAAAACCGAAATAAAAATGGCCATAAAAAAATTGCCAAAGCTGGAGAAGGGTCGATCTGAATAGCAGTAATTTATCATATTCACAAGCTACAATCAGCATGTAATGGTGATGCAATTATTTATTTGTATAGATATATAGGGCAACTAATTTGACGAGTACCCACACCGGAATAAAATAATAGAATGGCTACTAAACTGCACCCATTTTAACCCCCTCATCACCCTCTCTCCCTCTCTCTCTTCCTCTCCCCAAAAGATACATCATTCAAATTTGTGTTTCATGATACGTAATCTATTTTATTGTGGTTGACATTCAATTGTTACCTTTTTATACGCATCTTAGTTCTTGGATAAGTATGTAGAAACAGCTTATATAAAAAGCGTAACTCTTGTCTCGGATCTCTGGCTCAAGTTCATCTGTTTGGTTTCGAAATGTTGATTTCAAATTAATTAGCGAGTAATTTCTATGAATAAATATCATTCGATATATTCGATTGCTAATGCTTAAAAAAAGCATTTACGAATCCCTGTTACACCTATTATAGTAAAAAAAATAGTTTACCTCTTTTGTAAATTTCTATAAAGCTTAATTTCTACCAAGGTATGTTCTCCTATAGTTATCTTGATTTGCACCCTTGCATCATCCGATATACTCATTACACCGCTTTTGTTCGCTTTTGTACATACTACGGCAAAAGACCACTAAAAAAAAAAATTTCCCATTTTTTTTTGCACATTTGTCATCATAAAAACTAAAAGAGTGTTGGCGTATTTGCAATTTTCACCTCTAACTAAAGTGAAACTGTTGTACAAGTTACGGAAAACACCACAATGTAGCTTTAAACATATTATCCTACTTTTTATTCTTTTTGGTACAAGACAGGAGAGCACATTTTGCATCATTTAAACATGACCATGATTTGATGCTTTAACTTTTGTATTTTTATTGATTGAAATATCAATATTTTGGATAGCTAAGCTTTACCATACACATTGTATTTAATTAAGTTGTTTTTCGAACTTCAATGAGATAAATCATAAATGTATACAAAGATATTAAATTGAAGCTACTCATCTATAATACCAATGCAACTGTGTTAATGTTAGTGTGGCTAAATAATGCTATGTAAGGGAAAAGTACATTAACAACTATGGAAATGTCAATCTTAGCGAGACTGAGTATATTAAAACTTGCCTCTTTTTTACAAATATGATATAATTGACTATAAATTGATACTATATTTCTTGATAACTCTTCTTTATTCTTTTATGCCCTTCTTGCGAGTATACCCTTTTGTGTTTTCTCGACCTTTTCGTAAATAAACTCGCCTTGTAATTTGATATTTACGACTTTAGAAAATTTGATACTTCAATCAATAAGGTTGACTTTGTGATACATTCTTTTTTTAGCGAGTAAACATGCTGCAATTTCATTTTAACTATTTCTGGGCTGCTTCCTAACAATATCACGTACATTTCGAAAATCAAAATATGCTATTAGTCTGTGTTACAGTAATTCAAATCGCACTTAAACCCTTATTTCCAAAATTTATAGGCTGTGTCCCTGACGGAATCCCTCCATGTTTGTACAAGGTGTCAAGCATCAATGAATAAAGAAAGATATAAGGTTGTACTACACGTGCAGTTTTTTTTTGTCTTTTTTTTTGTCTTTTTTTCAAGATTCCACCGCACCCAACTTAACCCTACTCAGACTTTTTTTTAGCCCTCCAGCAGAACAGATCTTGCTATGTTAACTACCATTTATAGTACGTTGTACTCGGAAGACTTTAATAATCTCTTATTTTTTTAAATTGATATATTGGTGTTTCGCCAATATCTAAATTGCAAAATCGATTTGCCTATTTTCACACAACCTTAAGAAGAACTAAGGTTGGTTTGGATTAAACTTGGCTACCTTTATCTCCTAGGCATCTTAAATTTATGCTTACATATTGCTGATTTTTGAAAAAACATTGATACTAGTTTATTACTAGCACTATGTTTTATCTACTGATTAGGTTGTAATTTAGAAGTTAATACCTAACTCTGGTACTAGGAACATTCTATTAGCAAAAGTTAGCACACAGATTAAAGATCACCAACCTCTATTAGTATCATTTTTTCAAATAATTTTTTTGAACTTCCAAGTCCTGGCTAAGTCCAAATATAGTGGATCTGTAACTGATTACTTAACATGTTAATAATAGTCACATCTATATCTATAAATAGGCTACATAAAGTTCTTTAAAGAGGCCGAATCAATCCTTTTTACTGTGGTTATGGATGGGTTAAGTTAATGAGCATCCTGTTAATTTTTTTTGGAACTAGATTCGAAGAGTAAAGGCAAAAAGTGTTCAAGACATGCCTAGCAACATCGCCCCCTCTTGAATTCGTATGATACATACCAGTTGACTTTTTTGTTTTTCGGTGACTACTGGAGACGTGTGCCCAGCTTTTCAATTACAAAGATCCATAAATACTAACATTCTCTAAAAGCCAAAATTCGTTTTTTTATGTAATTGCAAAGCCGAAGCCAATTAGCACCTGACCTCAATATACACTCTATTAGCAATTTTTCTAATACAATTCAAAGAAAGCGTGGTCTTTACAAAATGTTGAAAATGCGGACGTGTTTTTTATTTCCTATGCTATATGGAATATCGTAATGACTTTATTAATAGCACCACAAAAAATAGTGCATAAAAAAGAACCTCCTCTACACCGTTCCTACAACAAAGGTTAATTTTTCATGAGTTTACATGCTGTGGTTGTTACTTTACTGTATCTTATCTTGAATATGAACCTATTTCCTTATTTTTGAGTCGACTCCAATTTGAATAGAAACGCAAAAAGGTCTGATGTAAAGCCGAGTTGGGTTGAGTCGTTGATGCACATTTCTCAATTTCGATTTCTGCAGCATCTAAAATTAATGAGCTTTTTAAATTTTTTTTTACTTTAATTAACTCCCGATTTGCTTTAATCGAAATTAAATACACAGATTCCAAATAAAAAAGCCCTGAATGTTTTGCAACTATAACCTAAAACATCAATTATTGTTTCCTTGTATTCCCATAATATTCGTGGAATCGATATGGGTTGTTAACATTAGGCTTAATTGCATTTTCTTTTTTTTTAATTTTGGGATTGAGATTTAATGGCTAATAGGCGTAATGAAGGGCAAGGGAAATTTTAAATATGAACTTACTAAATTAAAATTAATAAAAAGCATTATTGGATAGTTAAGCCTCTATACAAATGTGGATGTCTTACTATTCAATAAGTATTAAGCTCAATTGCCTCAAGGTCCAACAACAAGAAAGATCTTGCCATTAATTAAAGCTCAAAAATGATAAAGAGCAAATAGGATTACGCACAGCTGATGTACTTTCCAAAATTAACTACTCTTTTGTGGCCAAACAACAACAGGCGGGACAGGCCGTTTAAAAAAAACAAGGTCAAGGGGTGAACAGCGAAAATATTGTTGAAAGTTTGAAAAATACCGAATATATAACAATAAGAATTTTAAGAGGTGGTAAAAAGGCGTTTTTCAAAGCTATAAAGATCGTGAACACCACCCTCGAATTGAGCAGCAGCAGTACGCAATTCGAAGCGAGTGGCACCAGATGTAACACTAGATCGCAAGCTATTTACAGAGGAAACTCCCATATCTTGAAGGGAGTGTTGAAGACCGGTTGTCAAGTACGAGATAAATGGTTTGACGGAACCCTTATCAATAACAGAACCAGACACACCCTGAGCGACCTTGATACGATCAGCCTCACTGAAGTAGCGGGCCTTACTGGCAGAGTTCTTGGCCATAGCCTCTAGAGAACCCATACCGCGATACTTCTTCATTCTTTTACCATCCAAAAAGAAGTAATCTCCTGGAGATTCGCTTGTACCAGCAAACAATCCACCCATCATTACGCACGAAGCCCCGAGACAGAGAGCCTTGGCAATATGACCAATGTTACTGACTCCTCCATCAGCAATGGTAGGCACGCCAAACAGACTAGCAAATCTGGACACCTGGTACACTGCAGTGGCCTGGGGTCTTCCCACAGCCATGACCTCCTGAGTAATACAGATTGACCCTGAGCCCATTCCTACACGGAGACCATCTGCACCTGCCTGAATGAGGTTAGCAGCTTGCTCACGTGTAACAACGTTTCCGGCAATAACATCAATGCGGTCACCATAGGTTTCTTTAATGTATTTTATAAACTCAATTTGGAAGGACGAATTTCCTTGTGATGAATCCAAAACCACCACATCCAAACCTGCCTCAACCAAGTGCTTGAGTCTTTCCTTATCAGCCTCCCGTGTTCCAATTGCTGCCCCAACAAGAAGTTGCTTTGTTCTCTCATTCTTGCTTGACCATGGATAGTCCAAGTTCTTGAGCAAGTCTGATCTGCTAACCAAAGACACCAATCTTCCTTCTTTATCTATGATTGGAAGCTTTCCTTTCTTGCTTTCTGAGAGGATGGCATTGGCCTCTTGAAGAGATACACCATGCAATGCTGTCACCAACTGGGTAGTCATTACATCTTTGAGTTTGGTCTCCTCAGCTTGTACAAACTGAATATCTCTCATTGTCACCATACCAACAAGTTTTCCTCCGACCTTTCCATCACCTATGAAATTGGTTGTTAAAATACATTACAGGTTTAGTAAGTCATTGAATAAAAATATTTAAAGTTGTAGTGTGTTAATATTTCACTCTCAGTTAGTCTTTTTTCCTCAATGTCAAAAACTTTCAGAAGAACGAAAGTTATAGATAGATTAAAATTAATTTCATCTTTACAAAGCGAAAACATTATTTAGCATTTGAATGTGATTAAAATTTTGTACTCACTTGTTATAGGGATTCCTCCAAACCCATGCTTCTTCTTTATATCCCAGACATCCTCAATACAGTGCTCAGGTGACAGGACAAATGGCTCGGTAATAAAACCGTTTTCATAAAGCTTTACCTTTCTGACCATACTTGCCTGGTCCTCAATACTGCAGTTATTGTGAATGATTCCTATTCCCCCCATAAGTGCCAAGGAAATAGCCATTTCACTCTCTGTTACCGTGTCCATTGGTGCAGAGACGAAAGGTGTCTTGATCTTTATATTTTTTGTCAGATTGGTTTCCAGACAGACTTTGCTGGCTTCAAAGTCAATGAATCCGGGAAGAACCAAAAAGTCATTGTAGGATATCCCGCCAAAGACCTTTGCATTCATCAGGTCCTCTACGGATAACCCATCCCGTTCCATTTCCTTAAGTTTCTGTACTGCTGTCTTGTAGTCCATTTTTTTTCTTAATAGTATCTTGGTTACTTTGTTGCCTTGCAATAAGGATGGTTTGTAATGCTAAAGTTACTTATAGTGCTCGGAGTGCGGGGTGAGTACCTAATAGATTATTCTAACTGTAAGCTTTTAGTTACTCCCCCCACCCCCAGAAAAAAGAAAAAGAAAGCTGGGTCAATTACGTATTTATACATTTCCTGCATTTCAGAAAAAAAAATTTTTTTTTTCAGGCACATGGATAAAGAATCAATATGAACCTAACAAATCAGATGTGGGCGATACAAATCTCGCTAACAAGTGGAAAAAAATTTTTTTTTGTAGTTGATCCATTGAAACACTGAAATATTATAACAAAGGCAAATACGAATACATGTGAAAAGAAAAAACATTTTGGAAAGTGGGGAAATATAGGTTTATTATTGTTCACCAAGCAGCAAAAAATGCATTGGGTAAATAGCAATATCAAAAAACATTCTGGAATCTCGGGATATAAAAATGCAAGTATGGTAAAACATCTGTATAGAAACTATCTCCCGCCAACTTAGTATACAACTTCTTATGGTCTTATTCTTGTCCTATTAATACTGGTTTTTAATTAAAAAATATTTGCCCGGTAAAAAAAACTATTACCAGTATCACTATCCATATACACTGTTATTTGGTAGCCTTAAACAATCAAAATGTGAAATGAGAGTGGGTGATAAGAGTATGGTTCTTTCTGGTAGTGAGAAAAGACTCCTTAAATCTATTTACTTTGTTTATTTGTCTTCAATATAAACTCATCCCCAAACTACATGCAAGATTGTCCATACTTTTTAAAAAGCAGCTGATGGTGTGTGAACATCAGTACCTGTTTATCGGCGTTGCTGTACCCGGCTTTAACAGTATACGCTGTTGATCTCGCATAATTTATTTTTGTGATTTCTCTCGACTAACCTCACGAACACATTCAATGCTACATCATACATTATACGTGCTTTAGGATAATTGGTATTCGCACAGACCGCTTCTCACAAGCTTTTGTTGCGATATCGCATAATGGTTTTACGAATTCACTTATTCACATAGCTATTGTATTCACAATGATATTTGGTAAATAGATGTCCATAAACATAAATCAGATCAGTTCTTTATCACAAATGTACAGAGGATATACACACTGCATGTAACCCTGTATATAAATGCCCTTTTTACAATTTCAATCTCTCACAAATTATGCGCGATATACTTACATTTCTCGAGATTTGATCCTCTAGATACTTTTTTCACCGCTAAAAACGTACGTTTTTGAACCGTAAACATAATTTTGGAACCCTTAGCAGCAGTCTTTTGGAGGTACAAGTTAACCACCATAACGATATTTGGTTCAGCTGCATTGATTATTTTTACCCCCTTTCAACCACTATCATACATTTGGCTAGCAATAAGGCGATTAATAGTCCTTTTGAGCCGTCTTTAGTCACAAAGCTTTCGTCTAGTCTTTTTACAGAGTTACTCAATATACTAAGTCCAACTAACGCCACCCTATATACCTCGTTCTGGTCTAATGTCTGTATTTAATTCCTTTTTAAGTTGCAGGCAAAAAATTACTAAAAGTA
The DNA here is from genome assembly GCA_001969505.1 of Zancudomyces culisetae. NCBI lineage: Eukaryota > Fungi > Kickxellomycota > Harpellomycetes > Harpellales > Legeriomycetaceae > Zancudomyces > Zancudomyces culisetae. The sequence goes on from LSSK01000021.1 coordinate 32,574, forward strand.
TACGAAAACAAAACAATGAACCACTAAGCATTGGCCAACTCTGAAATCAAATCCACATATACCCTGATGGCCTTCAAATACTCTGGCTCTCTGACATATTCATCATGATCATGAGCAAGCAATGGGTGACCTAAAAGTGGACAGAAACCAACTGCTGGTATTCCTTTACGCCTGATATATCTGGCATCTGTTGCGCCTGGACAAATAATATTCTTGTATGTAACGTTATGCTTTGCACACACATTATCTATGCACTTAAAAAAATTACTCTCACTGTCCCACTCTGTAACTGGGTTTCTGTTCTCCGGGTTGATAAAATGGCACTCAACCCCATGCTTTTCAGCAAGATCTGACAACATCTTTTTAAATTCTACTATATCTTGCTTTGGTGTGACACGAATATCGAATGTTACTGAAAATGTTGCCGGTACCACGTTCTGCTGCTTTCCTCCCTCGAGCATTGTCAGATTCACAGATGTTACTTGGCCCTGTAATGCTAATCTGTTTTCTCCCAAAGCATTGTACTTCTTATATTCTTGTTCTCTGAGCGCCATCACAGTGTTTATTACTGGAAGCAGTTTCTCGATCGCTGTACCCTCTATAAATTGGCTTCCATGTCCAGTATTTCCGTGAGCAGTAAACCGGACCTGTGTTGTGAGTCTTTCAGAAGTCATAAGAATAGCGATGGGTAGTGGTGAGGGACCACTTTCATCGATATCAAACCCTGCGTTCAACTCTTCAAACTCTTTGGTCTCAATAAGCGACCCCACTCCGTCTTTTCCTCCTATTTCTTCATCTGGCGCATAAACTGCATATACGTTTCTCCGGAGCTGAACACCAGAATTCTTGATTTCTCGCAGTGCCTCCAAGTAGCTATCCCACATTAGGTTATCACGGTTATTCTCACCGTTGTTTTACAACCAAAGACATATATAGATATTCTACTATAGACACATAATAACTGATGCAGATATATTCAGCACTCTTATTTACCAACTTCCTGTGACCTTCATATCCTGAGCACCACGTGCATATATTCTATACTCTCGATCCTCCGCTTGTACTCTTTCGGCTGCAAACGGATCATATGTCCATTTATCCTATATTTATTTATTCAGATCCTGCATTTTATACACTAGTACATACATACGCAGTTTTTATTTTAGAGTTATTATCCTATTACCTCAAACACCGGAACCACATCAGTATGCGAGCTGAGCAAAATGGATTTTGCTGTGGGGTCCGACCCTTCAAGTTTGAGTATTACTATTGGTTTTCCCTTTACGCACTATCGTATTTTTTTTAGTTTTTGTTTGTAATGTTAACATTCTGTATCTTGGGTAGGACCCTTTTTATTCATACAAAATAACCAGCTAAACGCAGTCGTTTTTTACTTTTCATAACTTGTACATAACGCTTACTTCTACAATTTGATGTCCTAGGCCAATTTCGTTTGCCTGTTCAATAAGAAAGTTTTTGCAGCTTTCATAGTCAGGTGTTGGATGAACAGTCTTTATTTGGAGATATTTTCTGAAACGAGTAACTGCTGCGGGTTCTGAAACTGAGGCTGGAGTTAGTGTGATAGTCATTTTGTGTCTCTTTTGTTTTCTCTTATTTTGTTTTTTGCTTTGTTTTATTTTGACTTTCTTTTACTGTTAGGGAGGACACGTATGCTTAAATACGTTTGAATAAAATGTGAGTGAATTGACTTTTTACCTGTAACTTCATGTTATAATTCTTGTTTTACCCCTTTCTCAACCATTTTTTTTAGAAACAACTGACTGGTGTTTAAATTGTGCTTCATCTCAAAAAATACAAGATGTAGTCAATAAAATCTAATCTCAATTGCTTTTTTCATGTGATTATTGTATTAAAACTGGTTTGAATAAATACCCGACTATTTTATTTTCACGGACAGTTTCATATTGCTTTTCACAACTATCCCCCTTTCAACCTTTGGCACAGCTATATTATGAATAAACAGGTAAAGCCCCTTCGTTCTGTGTAAGGAGTTGCAAAATATCTATAAATCAAGGTTTTATTGGTTCAAGAGAGGTAAAAAAAGTACACATAGCAGTCGAATATTTTATGGAACGCATATCTCATTCAATGCCCAAGGTTCAAGGTTGAAATATATATAAAAAAAACAAAACACGCTTGGCAAACGACGCCTTCCCTGTATTTAGAGATGAGTATACAAGATGTGTTCTCACAATCATTATTTGTTTCCAAAATAGAAACCTTTGAACTGACACTTTCAAAATATATGCACTACTTTAGCGTTTGTTTCTCTACCCCATACTACATGCATTTTTTTTAATGCAAAAATGTGTAGTGACTTTGTTTTTTCTCTTTTTCATACAACGCGGTAACTATATTGTTGATTCTGGTCCCTCTTACTAATTTTATAGTACTATTAACCATTTGTTTGTTCCATAACAATGTAAATAACCATAGCTGTGCACAGATACTCCAGAAATACTGTGAAGTACTCTATTGTTTAAATGTATTTTACAAGTTTATTTGATGGCAAGCAGTTAACCGAAAGACTATGAAAAGTAAAAGTTATTAACTACACTTTTCTATGTACCATTGGTATGCTTTTGGCTGAAGGGTAATTTTTAAGGGAAGTACAGTGTTTTGAGTGTCTTGCAGTGTTTTTCCCATATCCCACATAAAAAGCAACTTGTTTCTGACCGTCTATGATTTTGCGTTTTCTGTGCTTTATAAGTGGGTAATTAGAGACTAATATGTTTCGTCGTATTGATTCTATGTTTAACCCATCTGTGTTTGTCTCTAGCCTTTTCTTACGTTCATCTAGCTGCGGAAGCCAATACAGCTCGTGTATAGCATTATTTGTACACTTTGGTGAGATCAGGGTTAATACGTCAGTACATGTTCTCTTTGCTTCGCATTCCAAGTCCTTTTCCAGGCATTTTGAGCTACAATATATATCACCGCCTGTCTGTTTATCACATATAACACACCAATCTGTATCCATCGAAATAGATATATCTGGTTTTATACGTTGTATACACTGGTTTAGTGTTTATATGGGATTTGTAAAGATGTTTGTATTAACGTTTGTAAGTATACTTGAAAGAATGCTTGTATTGATGTTACAATATGATGGTACGACGATATAGTGGTGCGACAAAATTCCAATCAAAGCTATAATAGTTTTGAACACGGATATCCAAACATTCGTCCTAACTTTTACATTGGCCAGTGAAATCTTTTTCTGCACACAGTCTAGACCTTAGGGATTACTAAGCTCTGAATATTGCAGACAGTCCCGAAAACTGACAATATGTGGATATTAGTTGATTCTGGATAGCCAACTCTATTTTGGAATTTTTATATATAGAAGGTTGTGGAGTTGAGTTCCCTTTTATACTTTTATACAAAAAAAAACATCAACTCAAAAATCCTAAAATAAAAGAGACACTCTAGCTATACCGCAGTATTACCACAAGCATTGCAAATAACCCAGTCATTTAGAGTCTGAGAGTGCTATAGGCTTTGCAAGTTTTACAAATAAAGAATTATTGCTACATACAACATGCAACAGCATTGTAAAATCAATTTAATAATTGTTAATATAAAATGATTCCAAACAAATGATTAGAGCAATGTAGGTCAAAAATGCAACCAACTAGATCAAGTTTATTTTCTGTTTTTTGTGAAAATATGAACTCAAACTGCGGAACATTGATAATCAATTCTTGTTGCTCGGCTTTCCTTTTTTTTCAACGTGCGAATACTTTTTGCCTAAAAAACTGTCAGTCAAAATATTAATCATTAAAATGGCCAATCTGGGTGATTAATTTCACAAACCTAAATAACCAGTAGGATTTATCAGCTAGTATTGGTGTTAATTAGTGATTTCAGTTTGTGCTAAATGTTGTAATTGTCACTATTTTCCCTGCAAAACTCGTATTTTGTTTGTTCAGGTAAATCATCGAATTTGTGGTATTATTATTAGGATTATTATTTCACAAGTATTCAAAAAAATTTAGACCATTTAGATATTTACATGACTAGCAAACTACTTTGGCTATTTAATCCGCTGACAACTAAATATGCAGCCAAATCAAATCATCCAGTTATTCAGTTATTAAGTTATTAAGTTGGCATTAAACACTCGAGCCCATTCTGTTTATTTAGTTCTAACAAATACAATCTCCATGACCACCTCTAACTGTTCTCACCCCCCACTTATGTGACTCCTTTGTGCCCGTTTTTATGCTTTGTATTTTTATTATCTCTACTTTCCCAGCTAAACTGCTCATTTTTAAAAAAACAGATATCCACTATTATTTTGCCACGCTATCAGAGTTTGTTTCTTTTTGTTTCTTTTTGTTTCTCTACTGTTTCTCTGCCCCCTATTTTTGTTTCCCTTTCCATTGTCAGCTGTAAAGACATTTTTTTAATCATTGTACTGCGTTTCCTGCCAAACAAATCCCCCTCATTTTGTACTATTTTTATTGCCTTAGTTTGGTTTGTGACCCCACCTTAAACGATTTTAATCTGGCTTCACATCCCCCCACCAAGGTTGGCATTCATAACACAATTCAGCTGTGAATTTGGGTTTTGGAGCTGCCCAATTATTTTGGTATTTTTTGATATAAATAAGCTGATAAATAAAGATGTTGTTTTTCTACTCTTACAATTGTATGATTTTGACACCATTTTTTGATATTCCATTATTCCAATTTATCACTATACCTTTCTTCATTTCCTGCTTTCATTCTTTCCATTTTAATTTCAATCACATTTACATTGTGATGAGTTTTCCTATTTCAGCCTCTCTAATTATACCTTTTTTCGGAATGTTTAATCAGACACTCTAACCATTCCTTCTACAAACATACATAATACTGCAATATTTGATACTAATTATCTAATACCTAATATCCAATAGATATTTCACATCATAGGTATATCACGCGCATCAATATTTTTTCACAAACAAAAACACTTGTTACTTTTTCCCACATTTACTTTTTACCACAGTGACTTTTTACCAAATACGCCACCAAAACTTAACAAAGATTGGTATCGGATTAAACCTTAACTAACGCAAAAAATAAAACTATATACCGGAAAAACATCGCTCAAAGTCTATGAAACCAAAACTATTGATTTTTTCCCCCAATGATATTAACTTTTAATTTGCCCAATATGGGTAAAGTATGTTTTGAAACACGCTCCCTTCCTTCATCGCCAACTGGTCGGTTAAAATTGACTGACTTTTTACACCTTTCTTTACATTTGTTCCTTTTTGTTTTGAAGTTACTTCAAACTTGCCTAAATTGAGAGTTAGTGTCTTGATAGGATTTCATTCATTACTCTTATGGAAATTCACACATATGTCACGACGTTTTGTCGACTTGCATAGTCTAAATTCAATTGTGATATTCATTATTATAACCAAGTATAACACTCAATGTTGTTACGTTTTAATGCAGTGTTTTTGTAATGGAATGTCTTATATTCGCCGAGTGTATATATATCGATATCGCATTATAAATTCGAAACCATCGCTCTTTGAAGCTATCATTAGTTTCTGTATGTTTATACTTTTTTTTACAATATAGCATCGCAATAATTCGATTAAAATCAATAACCGTGGATGGCGATTGTTATTTATGTAACTGGTTACAAGTGTGTATTTGAACAGTTTTTTACCTAGTTGGTTTTATATTTTATCTTGCCACCTTCGTTTATTGGTAGTATGCTTCAGTTAAATCCTTCACCAAAATATATAATCTCTGATAAAACATAGCGTGTATATACTTTAATATTAGCCGTAAAATCTTTTTCAAAGAGACAGTCTTTTCAGCACCTTAAAATGCATCACCCTATGTCATCTTGTTCTTTGTTTTTTGTGTAAAACATAAATCTGTTTTTGTAGAATAGCTAAAAAAATATGAACTACTTTGTATAGATGAGTTTCAAGCCCAATGGCCGTTAAAAAAACTATGAGAATTTCACATTCTCTGGCACATACAGTTTCTCAAACTAGCAAAACTTTTGCAAAACGGACTTCGTCAATTTTTTCTAGATAAAAATATACAAGATTGCCAAAGTACAGATATTGGTAACTCTCAAATACTTTTTCATTTCACCATCCTAGACATTAATAGAAGACTGATACAACTGCTTTTAACTATCTCATCCTCTTTCAGTATCATTATCTGGTATATGGTCCTAGCATGCAACATATATACTCTAAAAGTCAAGCTAAAGTTTTGATAATCATAAAGCTTTGTAAGCTTCTTGAATTTCCCTTATGTTTTTTAAATCAAATTTTATTTAGGCGGAGACCACAAAACTAAAGTCCAAATGGCCATCTACTAAGCATCAATAGCTTACTTGCAATCAATAATATAAAAGTCTTGTAAAAAAATGTGCATGGTTCAATAGCTAGTGATTTCAGTAAGCCCTTTTATTAAGTTTTACAGCCAATACGCTCGTAAACGAGCGATTGTTAACGTATGCGGCTGCATACTTGTCTTCCGTTTCTGTAGCTACAGAAGGTTCCACGTGGGCATGAAATGCGGATGTAGCGTCCACGGCGGCATGTGAAATAGCTTCTTCTATCTCTTCTGCTGCAGTAGTTTCTGGCGTTGCGGCATCTTGGGAAGATTCCTCTGTTAAACTCGGTGTTAGCGTTAAAGCCACTTCCTACGGAAAGATTAAAGTCACTCACGTCAACATCGCCACCACCCTGGGCTGAGACGGTAGCAACAATGTAGATGAGGAAAAGGACTGCCAATGGAATGATTTTGCTGAGGTTAAACATTTTTGCTTTGTATACTATGTATCTTTATTTCCTGAATATCGGATGAATTATATTTTTGTATACTGAGATTCTAGCTGTATTTATACTTTTATTCTGCTACTCAGTTGTAGAGATACGCTATTATTATTTTGTAGATGTAGACAAAGTTTGGTGCTACTTTGTATTGGCAGTAATTTTAAGCTTAACATTTTAATTAAACAGTATATGTATCTATTAAAGCGCACATCCCCCCAAAAAACCAATATGATACGGAAATAGGTATTTCTGCTCAGACAAAGGGTTCAGAGCAATCAACAATGAAATTGGCATACATTTACTTTTTTTCGGATTAACAATGCTATAAACCTGTTTTTTTTTAGAAGCATACATTTTTTAACTTTTGTTAATCCTTTCATTCCTGATAATAATTTCTAAAACCGGGTTTTTTTAAGGTTTATAGTTCAAACGTAAGCTTATTTTTAAACGGTTCTTGGTGATAAATATATACAGTGGAGACAGTGATTGTCATTTAAGGTATGCATCTCGGTTGTCTTTAAATCAAAACCTAATCATTGATTTTGTGGAAGTTTGAGAGGGACAATTACATGAAACGCCACATGGTTTCAATGTATGTCTATAAATGTTAATGAAGAAAACAGGCTAAAAACCCAACGTTTACTGTTTTTATAAACAAGGTAATTGCTTATGAATTTATTGGGGGTTGAGGTAGAATGTGAGAGGATGGGAAAATAGAAAAATGTAATTTTGGATTGTGGTATTATGTATTTTGAAATGGCGTAAATATATTTACAGTTGTAGTGGGAATAAAAATTGAATTAAACTTTTTAAATAATAATTGAAACAATCGAAAAACCTGTTCGCTCATTACAGAAATCCTATTTTACTTATGTCAATCAAAAATAAATAGCAACTCAGAAGCCAATGAATATAAACCATAAAAATAAAATAAAAAACAAAAGTGTGATTGCTGATAATGTTTAGGTTTTACGCTGTACCAAACTTCTAAAGATTTGTCGTTTTGATTATCGGAATTACACACACAAAGAATAAAACGTTCTGTAGATTTTTTGTATTTTCTGTTAGTTTCCGGTTTTATTAAAAACTGAATAAAGTATTCTCTTTTATTTGTGGATAAAGCATGGAGCACTTGTTAAAGTAAAGATCTGTATAATGTTCTTGGTATAGTTATTGTGAAAGGTGGATTTTATTTAAAAGTTCAAAGACATTAAACTGAGAAATTAGTGCAAACAATATTATTAGAGTCAAGCATGTTGAACCAGGATGGTATATGAATAAACCATCCAGTTTTTTTTAATTTATTTTTTTAAAAAAAACAAAAAGCAGAGTCGAAACGATTCTCTACATTGATACATTGATACATTGATACTTTTGATATACTAAATTTATTTTATTTATGAGGTTTATTTTCGTTTTTGTATTTTTTTTTCACAAAAAAAAGAATTATTAAAACAGATGAAAAAAGCTTAAAGCAATAAACGTTGGCATTCTTGTTGTCCAAAGCTGTATCTACAAACGGTACCGCGGGGGCATCTATTGAGCACAAACATTCCACCTTCACAAGAGAAGAAGATGCGACGGTTGAAATTGCTGCAGAATCGTCTGTTAGTGCGGCAGCGTCGGAAATCATCGTCGTCGATTTCGCGGGAGCGATCAAAATCGCCACCGACATTAAAGTCAAAGTTTCTTGGTGTGATTTCGGTACCAACTGAGCTATTATCATCATCACCCTGCTCGCCTGCACCTTGAGCCCCACCTTGGGTATTTTCATCACCTCCCTCTTGGGCGTATACTACACTAAGTACAAAGACCAGGAAGAGGACTGCATAGTATGTGTATGATTTTCTGAGTGTTGCAAACATGGTTTATTATTTATTATCTCTTTTCTTGGTTTTGATTTGTATTTATGATTGTAAAGACAAATTTGGTTTGTAATGATGGTAAAAACAAAAAAAGAAGAGAAAAAGATGTGGTATTTATACATAAAAAGCCAGTCTATAACCAAGCACCTCTTCTTTTTTATTTGATTACACTATACTGCTTTTTTTGTTTCAAGTTATTTTGACAGTAATATATTTTGTAGTATATTCGTTTCAAGAATTGACTTTTTACTAAAAACCTGTATTTCTATCAATAATGGTATATTGAAATAAATTATCAAAAAAAAACACTTTAAAGGAAGTTATAAATAGCTCGGAGTTATAAAACTAAATGATATTAACCCCTCCACCCCCAAGAATGATAAAAGTGGAGAGAGTGTATATATATCTGGTATACGTAAAAGTATGTTGGTAATAAAATGTCTGATTGTAAATATTTCTTTTTCAATACTCATTCTTTGCTTTGTTTTTCCGATAGGAGGAAGAGGCAACAAGGCCAAAGCGTTGGTGCTATATTTGGTATCATTAAATAAGATATGTATCGGTAAATACACACAGTGATGGTTATTCATATTTGACCCAGCAAATAGAATAGATCACTCATGGTTAGCTCTAAACCAATTTGAAAACCATGAGTTACATTCAAATTCAAATTCAAAAGAAAGCCGGGATAAAAACCAAGACCTAAGCAAAAACAGAATGAACCAGAAACAAAGACTAAAACCAAAACCAAAACATGGAATAAGCAAAAAAAAAGTTCCGAAAGCCGGGATAAAAACCAAGACCTAAGCAAAAACAGAATGAACCAGAAACAAAGACTAAAACCAAAACCAAAACATGGAATAAACCAAAATCAAAACCAAAGCATGAAATAAACAAAAAAAAAAGTTCCGAAAGCCGTCCCAAACCAAAAGTAGTTCCTCTTTTTCCAAAAAATATATCATCAAAACAAGATTACTATAACGTACGAAAAATTCTATGCCAAACAAAGTCAAGCAGCTAATTTTTTTGGCAAAAGAATAAGGGAGTTCTTGTAATGAAATTTTATATCTCAATACAAACCAATATCTTGACACACTTTTTCATTTTCAAATTTAGAGAATTGGCAATTTTATTGCAGAATGAGCATGCAGAATAACTAAAAAGCAAAGACAACGAATAGCCAAATCAACTAAAAAAAAATAATAATAAACTAAAAATACCTAGTTATAAATCAAGCCAAGAATGATCAAAGGAAAAAAAAGGAATTAGTTTTCAGGCAATGTATATGGAGACAAGAGAGTAAAGAAACAAAAGTTCCCTCTCCCATTCCATCCCCTCCCACCTGCTCAATTTAGAAACGTCTGCGGGCACAAATACGTTCTCCAAATCTGTATCTGCACTCAGTTCCAAATGGACAATAGTTAACAAAGTATCTTCCACGGAAGCATGAGAAGTATGCGCGTCTGTTTCTTCTGCTACAGAAGCTTCTGCGGCCGCGGCACTGTGGGAAACGGATACGGTCAAACTCAGAGTTCATGTTGAAGCCACTGCCAACGTTGAAGTCAAAATCGCTCATTTGAACGCTGACGTTCTCAGTTGCATCATTTCCACCATTTCCACCACCTTGTCTTTGTGCAACGGCGACTGCGGCAAGAGCTCCCAATGGCAAAACAACCTTAAGCATTTTCTTTAATTTTTTTTTCGTTTGGTTTGTTTGTTGATATAGTTTGTTAAAAGTTAACTTTTAAATACGAGTGTGCTATGATGAAATGAGAACTGTTTAGGTTATTGAAGGGTATTTATAGTTTTTTGTTTTGTTTTTTGCTTTTGTTTTTTCTTTTTTATCTTTGGCTTTGTATCTTCATACATTCTACTTGATTAAAACAGTTCAAGTAGAATACTAAATGTTCAAATTAATGGTAATACCAATGTTTGTCATTCATAATACGAGTAACTTGTGTAATACTAGCTGGTAAATGCTTATTTCTAAATATAATGAGTAAAAGGAGTTACTCAAAAATACGATAAAATGCAATCGTGTTGGAAAATAGCCATTTATTGTAAAAGAGTTGCGTTTATACATAAACAAGAAATAAATTAAACCACGATAACGATTGTAGTCAAAAGTAGTAG
>LSSK01000201.1:8014-24214 GCA_001969505.1 Zancudomyces culisetae
TTAAAGCAAAATCCCCTTATATTTTTCTCTTTATCTCGGTAAAGAAGCTAAAGGAAGATTTAAAAATCTCAAACCGTGTATCTTTGGTAAAACCTATCTCTATATCACTGATACTGTGAATAAAGTTGGTAAACTCTATTTTAGGTCATACTTGCTTCTCTAAAAAATTGATGCAAAACTAACAAAATCGAACCATTATACGGTCCACAAAAGCTGGCGGGAATCTTTTTCCAATGGATATGATATCTCCGCTTTAGGACATGCTACTTTTTTAGATTTACTTGCTCTACCATTCAAAGGACACGGCATTAATGGATATTTTGTGAGTATCTTAGATTCAAAACTCCAGAAGCCTAGAATTTCAGAAATTTAAAGATTCAGACTTTACAAGAGCTGAATTGAAGATATATAAAAACACAAGGTGAAAAGGAAATTCGATCCTGGTGGGATTGGTACCGTAGTGTAGCGTTATTGCGCCAGTTTATGCACCTTAAACAACCAAAAGTTCAACTACATTTGAAAGGGAGGGTAGCAGGATTGTGAGTAGAGATAGACCAGTTCTTTGGGGCTATATTTTTTCGTTATAACTTGTATTTCATTATAGGAGGGGGTTTTTTTGTTATATATTATAACTCATGCCAACTCATGTTTTCTCAAAAGTATTTAGTCTAAAGAAAAGTAAATATAATATTAAAGTTCCTTTCCCAAGAGCACAACCTTCCTTTTTTTCTGCTATCCAGTATAAAATTTTGAGTGCGCAATACTGCTCATGCGTTGAAAATATACACACGCAAGCGCCTTGCTGTATATACACGCTTGACTTTACAGAGGCTTGTCGGTTTTGATGACATACACATACATATCAAGCTATAATAGCCAACTCGACCTTGTCACATCCAGTATTGAGCAATAACATAACATTTCTCAATTTCCACAGTGCTTGGTTGGTTCAGGTTAAAGGGAGTTTTGTTTGGTCAACATGGGAAATGTTGCTGGAATTGAAATGAGACGCAGTTTTCAGCTAGGCAAATCAGAATAGCTAATTTTTAGGGGCTAAAAATTTTTATTGCGTAAGCTAAATTGCTGAAAGTAATCTAGAGAATTATAAACAAAATTGCAAATTGGTTTCATTACTTGTTCAAAACATAAGCTAACCAATCTCGATTTTAGTTGTATGAATTTACATTTATCGAGCGAAGAATAGGGAAAATAACCTTGAGAGCAACAAGGACTTGAAAAAACAATAAATATTAGAAAGAAAAAACATTACGAGTCTGAACATTAAAAGAATTTGAAAAAGAAAAGAAAAATGGATGAAATAGGCATTAATATCAGCGAAGCTTCTGAAATCAAGGAGATTCAGATGGAAGATACCAGAAAAGAGATAGAGAGGACAAATGAAGAATTATATCTGAAACTAAAGCGACTCGAGCGACAACTGGAATTGCTGGAATTGCAGGAAGAATGCATAATAGATGAGCAGAAAAATTTGAAAAAGGAATTACTGAGAGCACAAGAGGAAGTAAAAAGAATAAGATCGGTTCCATTAGTGTTGGGGCAGTTTTTGGAACCAATTGACAAACACACAGGAATAGTAGTATCGACAGCAGGTTCAAACTATGTAGTCAGGATACTTTCAACGATAGACAGAGAATTATTGAAACCAAACACCTCTGTCGCTTTGCATCGCCATTCGAATGCAGTTGTTGAAATCTTGCCACCAGAAGCCGACTCAAGCATAGCGTTGTTGGGAGCGGATGAGAAGCCAGATGTTAGTTATGCTGATATTGGAGGGCTAGATATGCAAAAACAGGAGATTCGTGAGGCGGTTGAGCTACCGTTAACACATTCCGAATTGTATAAACAGATTGGAATAGACCCACCACGCGGTGTACTTCTTTATGGACCACCAGGAACAGGAAAGACTATGTTAGTTAAGGCCGTTGCTCACCATACCACCGCCTCGTTTATTAGAGTGGTTGGTTCGGAATTTGTACAAAAATACCTTGGAGAGGGTCCACGAATGGTTCGAGATGTGTTCCGCCTTGCACGTGAGAACTCGCCCTCAATAGTGTTTATAGATGAAATTGACGCAATAGCCACTAAGCGGTTTGACGCGCAGACAGGTGCAGACAGAGAGGTACAGCGTATCCTCCTTGAGCTTCTAAACCAGATGGATGGATTTGATCAAACTAGCAATGTCAAGGTTATTATGGCCACTAACAGAGCAGATACTCTTGATCCTGCCTTGCTTCGACCTGGACGTCTGGACCGAAAAATCGAATTCCCCACTCCTGATAGGCGCCAGAAAAGACTTATATTCCAGACAATTACTTCAAAGATGAACCTTTCCGATGAGGTTGACCTGGAAGATTTTGTTTCACGACCTGACAAACTTAGTGGTGCTGATATTGCCGCGATTTGTCAAGAGGCTGGAATGCATGCTGTACGCAAGAATCGCTATGTTATTTTAGCCAGCGACCTGGAGAAAGGATATAAAGCAAACATTAAACGTTCTGATACCAACTTTGAATTTTATCATTAGTTCTATTTTCTTCTTCAAGTACATGTTATTATAATAATAAAACAAAGCTCATTTTGCAATAAGGCAAAGAAGGTGTGGTCGTATTCTCGGTCTTTTTTTATTGCTTTTGCTCTTGCTTTTTCTCGTACTATTTACTCTGCAATGTTTTGTTTGACTTATAGTTTAAAGTCATAAGTATAAATTTTTGGCCACAGGTACACATGTGAGACAACGTCCTTATACAACACCACCTAGCTTTACCAAGATATTTAAAAGCAATTAAAATTCACCATGTATTTCATAGCCGTTTCTACCTAAATAACTGGGATGTGTACATGTATACAGTTATGCATTTTACACGGTGAGTGGTGAGTAATAGGATAATTAAAAACATTATATTCAAAATAACTAATACTATTCTAAACGCTTTAATCTAGTATTAAAGATTTGTATCAGAAACTTTGCTTTTACCTTTACAATACATTTGCTTTTCCTCAATATGAGCAGAGTTTCCTCTTCATATCTCTCTTTTATTAGCATACCTGTATTTTTGCTATTTTATGAGTGAATTCCAAAGTATGGACGATATTAACCTGTAAAACTAGAATTAACTTTATAAAGCTAAAAATAATAAAGTAAAAATAACCTCTGGGCTTTGCCATCAGCACGTATTACAGAGTTTCCTAGTGTTTGAGCGTTATAGAGTATTTGGAGTATTAATTCAAATCTGAACGGCATAATAGCGGTTCAAGGATCACAAAATATAATGAAAATCGTTACAAGATAATGGGATACTATTATCATCCAAACTACGACCCTTATTACTATAAAGAAGTTGAGTACCCCCGAAGAGGTAAATAAGATTCACACGTATTAACTTGATGAGATCAGTGAAAGATTTAGAAACATCTTTTACAAAAAGAATAAATCTTTAGAATTCATCCAGTATGTTTTTAAGGTTAATAGTAAGCTAAACTACTGACTCGAAACGCATAGTAACACATTCTTTAGCGTCTATTAGACAAACAAATATTTAACATACTGATACATACTGGTTCTTCTAGCCAGAAATTATAGAATGGATTTAAGCAACTTATACTATGGTCAATATATCAAGGGAAGATCACCAAGTTTTGATTCTATTCACTACCCTGGTGTTTACAATACAAATCATTATACGAGAGATTATGAAAATGTACCATATCACGTTCAAAGAGGTGCATATGCACCCCAAATATACAAACCATATAATCAGTACTATACAGCAGGGCCTCCAGAACATGGTAAGTGCGCCTACACATAATTTCTCGACTTGACCGCATTAGAAAATGATAACGCGTTTTAACTAAATAGCCTTCCAAAATTATCAACATGTATTTCAAGAAACTACCAACCATAAACCTTACTTTAAAAAAGATCACATGGAGCAAGATAAGATGCACACCGAAAGGAACAAAAAATATACACGAAGGAAGAATTTCAGCATTGATAACTCTGATATCACAAGCATGTTTTCGGATATTTCCGATTCGAATTCCGAAGACGACTATAGCGACCGGTATTCAAAAAAAGCTCGAAACAAATATTCAAACACCCGTCACTCAGATAGAAAAGATGCTACAGGAAATAATCACAAAAGAAAACTCCACAAAAGGGGCTACGACACAAGGTATAACAGTGGCCATCGGGGGAAAGCTCCTGGAAGAAGAAACCGCTCAGACATTGAGTATAGTTATGAAAGTGGTGGTCGTGATGGTAGTAGCGACTTGAGCAGTGATGATAGCTCCAGTTCGGGATTTTCATTGGAGCGGCTGAAACCAGCTATCACAAACAGAAAAGAGGGCAAGCCAATGACACCCAAAAAAATTAAAGACGAACAACAAAAGGCGGACAGGAGTATAGTGACATTTTCCAATGTATCCAGTATCAGGGAAACCGGTAGAATAAACCACAAGTCTGGCTTACGTGGTAAAGATGGCTCCAGTAATCAAAAAAATACTAAATTTGGTGCTGTGAGTCCTCCAAACTCGAAACCAAAAGCGGGTACTAAAGGCACACCAAAGATCAATATCGCGCTGGATGAATATATAGATAACGATGATAATAGATATCCAAAAAATGAACAAAAACAGTATACACCCCCACTCCAGCCAAAGACAGACAACGCGTCTAGACATAAAATCAACATTGACCCAGAAAAAAAACCTGAAACTCAAGAAGGTGGGCCTGGTTCTAGAAATAAAGGCAAGAAAAATGTGGTAATAAATATCAGTCGGCCGGCTAGAAACCCAACTACAGGAGTCGGACAAATAGATGGTCATCGTGAAAGTTTTACGTACCCAGATAAGGATGCAGGAATGTCTATTCTACCAGAATCAACCGACACCTGCTGTTGTTGTTGCAGATGCTCGATATTTGCAATACTTCCTATAATATTATTGCTTATCCTCTTGTTTATAGCAGCATTTTGGCAGAGAAACCTGATCATTTACTATGTAACAAAGTATTTGCTGCGTAAATAGTGAACTGCTTCCAGCACACACGTTCTCAGTTATGCACAAAAGTCTTTTTTTCAAGAGACTATCACAACCTTATCTTTCCAAAAGATACGTACATTGATCAATAAAAGAAAAAAATGTTTAATACACAAACAATTTTGGTTATAGCGTGAAAAGTATTCTTAGAGCATGTTATTTTACCTTTACATGTATTGATATTTGTTTAGCTCTTTACTGTTGTTTTACTGCATTATATGAAATGGGAGATAATTAACAAAAGCTGTAGAATGCTGATAACGTTGGGAAGTGAGTTTGTGAGTGTCGATGAGTGTGTATGTTCAATGCAAATGCAAGTCACCTTTGTCTTTTTTTATGGAATACTGAACAAAAGGCGATATACCTTCCCTTTTCTCATCCTCACTCAAAAAGAACCAAGTTTGGCATAATTTTATTAGAGAAAAATAAACGTTATTTAAAAAGGGTTGGATTATAAGTGCAGTTTTTTTTTGATGTGATGTATCTTTTTATTATTCTCATTGTATATGAAGCAAGACGTGTGTAAAAAAAAGCAGTACACGATAAGTGTATGTGGCAATTTACAACGTTCAATTAGTTATCATCGTTGTCTAAACGCGTTTGTGTGTGTGTTATGTTGAAGGTGGCACAGCCACAACAATGGCTCACACGCGCCAAATTTGAAGTGTGTTGGCTAACAATAAAAACATGACGCGTTCTTGTAAACAATTACGGCAAAGTCGAGGATTCAATCCAGTAGATTTTTTGATTGTGACTTTAAAACTATTTTTATGACCCATTTCTGTGGATAAAATTGGGATCATAAAAGTAAACATTCGTAAAAAAATATATATTCGAAAAAAGACTCTTTACAAGCATTAGTTTCAAAGCGGGCCAAATTGAAAAAATTAGAAAAAGTTCCGAGGCAGAGGGGGAATACAAGTTCGAAGGAAGGCGGGGGGGGATGTATGTAAATGTTGGGCATGGTAACCAAAACGTTGACTTGACATAAAAGTGCGATATGGTCACTTAGACACACGTTCTTGCTTTACTTCCTTTTTTTTTCGCCAGTCTAGCAATTAGTTGCATTTTGTGTATTCCAATGTGGATGGTTGGAACAGGGTATCAGAATAGCAATGAAAATCTACAGTAGCTAAAGATATACTACTAACGACAAGATGAATTTAGAATTATCGCGACTGTTCCTGCAGCATGAAATGCAGAGCATGGATGGGGGGAGCGCAGTTACTGCGAGTTTGATAATCTATTCTCGTGATGAATAGCGCTCTACGAGTATAGCTATTCGTTTTGTTTTGTTTTGTTTTGTTTTTAGTTTGTTAAAACTAATGGGAAAGAAGAGTGTGATGATAACTGAAAACACGACATATGCATAGCAGCACTAATAGATTCTGGAAATGCTATTCAAATCACACAAAGTCCTCTGAGCAATAAAAGGCAGCATTATACTTTGATATGTATCTTCTAGCAAGTGAACGCAGCGTGTTGTTTTTTTTTTCTGATGGCTAGTAAAAGTGCTGGTAAAGTAATAGTAAACAACGCGTATAAGTATATGTCTGGTGATCATTGCACCATACCTGCTCTTGTAACTCGCTTTTACTCGAGTGTCTTGTCAAATAAGATTTACAAAAATGCGCCATGATTTTTATTCGAACTCCAAGCTCTGTAAAGAGAACGCGTGAATAAGGGGGGGGTTATGAGAAAAGCGGGGATGCCATCACTATCACTTTGCGCGTAACAGCATTGATCTGACATATATTTTACAGAAGCAAGACAAATGTACTTATGGGTGCATAAATATGGACTTTGTTTTTTTTGTACTGGTGGAATATAAGAAAACAGGTATATCGAAATGGGTTATTCGCTGGCATAGTTGTTTACACAAAACAAAAAACAGATAGAGCCAAGGTGAGATGAAAATTCATATTAAAAAGGGTGCTTATGTCTATACGTGAGTCACAAATTGATTTACGCACAACTTTTATCAAGCAGTTTGCTGTATATATAGAATGTTCTTTCAATAAACAGAAAATGGGTGGACGTCATCGAATCAAGAAATGGAATCTACGATGTAAATCAAAGGAAATCAGTGGAAATCAAAAAAACTAAACCTTTCCGCTCCACCCAGATATTGCTATTGAAAGAAATCAGTTTTATGTTAGGGCGAATTGGCCTTGAGCTAAAAATAAAAAGCATTGCTTCTATTGAGATTTCTGTAATTGCGCGGCTTTAATCAATCCCCTTTTGAGAGCTTTAAAGACGGCAAAAAGCAAAAAAAGACAAATTAAAAGTGTAAATTTCGGCATTTAAATGCGTGGCAGTATTTATAATACGAGAAAATGCTGAATAAAGTGGAAATCAACAAAGCTTTGCCTACAAATTTTCAAAGCTCCATTAATAGGGCATTTCTTTTCAGTTTGTGCAAAATTGAGAGGGGGTGAGGAAATGGCAAGAGACCTTTTACATTTGCTTTATGAGTATTCAAAAGAAGTTGGGGGATGGCGCAATTGGGGAGAGAAGGAGTGTTAATTTGGCTGGGTAAATTGCATTTAAATATCCAACTTTGGATTTGCATAAAATGATTAATAAAAATTTAACAGACCAATGGTTGGCTGCCAAGGTGCATTTTAAAAGACATCAAACAGAAAATTAAAGGATTTCACCAACAAATCACTTGCTAGACATGGAACAAAATAGAAGCATTGGTGACAAAAGACAACAGAATTGCCCAATGATTGCGCGTGATTACTAGCAAGCAAAGAAAAAATAACAGCATGTATATGACTTATAAAATGTTTATTTGGAATTATGTACTACTTACACCCTCATCTCCACGTAAACAATTAGTAATTGTTTTTATTTTTTCTAAGAATGCAGTTGATGGAACAAAGGTTCAAATAAAACATCTAAAAATACGTTTTGGATTTACCGTTGTTTATTGCTGAAAGCACTCCACAAAAAAAAATACTGAACAAAAAACAGCTGCATTTCGTTTTTTGATCATTTTTCTATTAGCTAAAAAAAAATTCATTTTCGGTTTGTCTTTGAATTAATAGTAAAATGAACAATATTAAAGGGGAGGAGAAACTGGATTTTAAATTGAAAAAACAAAACTCAATGGTAGCGTGTAATTTAAAACCAAAGACATTTATTAAGTTTTAAAAAGCGGATAAAAAGAGAACAAAGTAGAAATTAGTTTAAAAAAAGTAAAGAAAATCATTTTGTTTTTTTTTTTTTGGAAAATTTGACGAGCTGGGAAATACGAGTTTCTTTTTGACTTTATTTGTTATAGAATAACGAAATTGTAATAAACTATAGCAAATATATTTTTTTTACGCCAAAGAAATACTAGAGGTAATATAATAAGAAAATTGTATTATTGTTAGTAGGTAGTAAAGGAAGTAATACAGTATTATTTTTTGCTTGGTTATTACAGGGGAATAATTCTGGAGCAAAGTAAAGAGGAGAACAGGGATATAATGAAAATTATTAATAATGACGGGAATGCATGCTTACTTAATCCAACACAGTTAACAAGCTCGGCAGACGAGCCCCTACAATCTAGGGTACAGCGAATGCTAATGACGCAGATAGTTCAACGATTAAAGGCGTTTGAGGGAGTTTTCGACAGGTTTCTTATAGGTCACAAACATCTTGGAGTTATGAGCGAAAAGTTAATACGAGAATATGTAAAAAGAGATGTAGAACGAATGGTTCGGGAGAATAGAAACAACCCAGCCCAACTAAAGACGATAATTCGAACCTTTGGGCCTGTGCTATCCAACGGTGCAACGAACATAAAGCAAGATGTATATCTTTCACCTTCGCAGGTGCTTTGGGAAAATTCCGAGACATCGCGAGTTGAAGAGGAGAGCGTGTGGGGAGGGATATTCGCGGAGAGTATTTCGAAAAAGGAGTATGAGTTATGCGGAGAATTTGTAGAGGAAAAGGAGCCATTGTTTTGTGGAGAATTGGATTTTGAAGACGAAGTTGAGGACGAGAATAAGGTGAAAGAAAAAGAAAACGAACGAGGGCGACACAGTGAGAGAGAAATTGATATTTCTGACGAAATATGTGGAGATGAAGAGGGAGAGGTCACAGCACGGGGTTCTGTTGAGCTCGATGTATTTAGTAGTTCCACGATAGAGGCAAACTCGACAGAGAGATGTCTCGATAGTGAGAACGAAGAGGAAAATAACAGCGATAACGAACATAATAGCGACAATAATAACGATAACGACAATGATGATGAGACTACTTCACAGATAACAGTGTGTGATGATAACTACAGCGACAATGAAACCTATAACTATGGGCTGCTAAGTTATCAAGACATGCTCGGCACAGGGAAAGGAACGCACGAATATTACCACGGAGGAAAAAAGGGCTCAAGAAGTTTTGAGGCCTCACTGATGCAACGAATGAACGAAAATTTGAGACCCGAGGCGGACGATCTCGGCGACAAAACACCGCGATCTGAGTCTTCAACAATACACGAATGTGAAGAGTTTCCAGTAGCGTTGTGCGAAGACAAAAGAACTGTTTTTCAACTTTTCACTAGTTTGGGAATTGATTGGTGTCGGTATTGCGGAACCACCGAAGGCATAAATTGGCGACCTGGCCCATGGGGAAAACGAACTCTTTGTAACAAGCACGGTTGTGACTATAAAGGATATGGTTTTGCCTCGAAAACTCCTCGACTTGATTTGCGTAGCTTTATTGGCGAAACAGTTGAACAGAGAATTATGCCTGTGCTACAATCATATTGTTATGTCTGCCTATCCGATAAATCCCCTGAAGAAGACCCGTTGCTTTCATGTATTGGCTGTCCGAACTCTTATCATCTCAAATGCTACGAAAAATCTCATTCTACCCTTCCTTATAGCCAGCTTCCTTGGCTTTGTCATTCCGCTTGCAGAGATTCTTTTCGAAAAAAGCGCATCGTTGTCGAGCTTCAAAAAAGAAAACTTCCTTTTATGTGCTCTTCTTCTCTAAAAAGGTTCTCTTCGGAATCCTCAGATATTTCTCTCTCCCCTCCTGCCTCTTCTCTTTCTCCTGCCTCTCCTCCTTCTTCTCGGAAAAGGTCTCCTTCTACTTCTCCTGCCTTTGAACCTGAATTAAAATCCACCAGATCTCTTAAAAAGCGCAAATCTGGTCGTCCTCTCAAACTCTCTTCCAAAGGCCTAACCTCTGGAATTTGTCTGACCGGCTAGTTTGTGACCATCCGCATTCCCATCCCCATTTCCCTTCTCCTTTTGTATTTAAGGCCCTACTTCCCCTATACACCCTCCTCATTTTTTCCTTGCTTTAGGGTGAGGGGGGAGGAGTTGTTGGGCTTTTGATTCTATATATATTCATCTTTTGTTAATTACTCAACTTTCAAGTAGACATTTTATTTTTATTCCTTTACCTCACACTTGTTTAGCTATTGTAACATTATTTTCTTTTAAAAAATTACCTAAAAATATATCAATAAATGTTTTTTTCTTCTCTTTACTCTGATCGTCCTAGGCACGTTCCATTAAATAACCACCTAATTTTTATGGTCAGTACCAGTACTCAAACCAAACTGCTAAAACATTTTTCCCCTTTATATATGTATTATAGTGTATTTAATGAAGTAAATCACATAAAGCTACAAAAAAATAATCTTAATTAATATGCATCTAACCAACTCCCACCGTTCCTCTGGGGGCTCCATATGCATTGGGGGTTGATTCAAGGTTATATAAATCGTTAATTCACATACTGTACACTACAGAGTGATGTATTACAAATATATTTTTGATTGTATCTGAGCATTCACTTAGCTATAAAAATATCTTGATCATCTCCTAGAGTTATTTAGACAAACTGCTTCACTTTACAAAGTTATAGGATCCAACACTCATAGTCACAAAATAGGTATTTCGTATATCCAGTCACATTGTGTGTGACTGTGTGAGCATGTACACTCAGCACAAATAACCATATTACAAAACCTTATTTAAAAAAATATCAAGTTGCTGGTTTTGTAGCTTTGATTTTCAAGCTAGCATATCCAAACAAAGAACATCTAGTCTTAAAATATCCTATTTTTTTCTTTGCAAATGATAAAAAGACAATGTAGACACCACACCCTGGTCTAAATAAAGCATTTTTCTTCAAATATACATAATCAAATTATCTAATCTAAATAAAATAAACATCCATATCAAAAATCCAAAAAATAATACAAACCCAAGTGTTACTAGTATTACTAGTATTATGATTTTGTAAGTTTTAGCTGTTAAAAAAATGCAAGATTAACTATTTTTATACAGCGGCCAGGGTCACACATTTGAGAGTAAATACAATCTCAAAACTAGAATAGTTTAACCTTGATAATTACACCAATATCCTCCCACCGTTGAAAGTGCTTGACAGAACCTCCACTAGACATTGGGGACTCGCACGTTTGAACCATCTGTCCTATTGTTTTGGGACAGGCTATAAACATTATGATAGCAAAATAGCTTGTGTAGGAAATCAAAGATATACCAATTATGTATATTTCGTATGTTTGTAAAAATTCATATAGACAGCCATTATCTATCACGCATCCTCATCAGTGATGGATACTACCAAAACCTCTAAAGCACAAGGAGTGTGTAAAATACATATCTGTATATTTGCGGGTTTTTAACATTGCAGCAGTTTATTTTTAAATTTATCATGCAAACGAGCTGTATCTATAGTGCAAGTGTCGAATCCAATGAAAAAATATATAAAAAAATCTATTCTAGCAATTTAAAAGAAAGGTTTCTAAAAGAGAGAGAATTTTATTGATCTTGCGGCTCCACCAATACCAAGACCTGGGATATTCTTTGAAGATGTTAGGGACCTTCTAGATGCAATAAAACAGCGCCCTACACAGTTTGGTTTTGCACAAATTGTGACTCTTCCTCTTCCTTTTTTACCGTTGTCAAACTTTGCACTTCCAGTGGCTCGAATGTTATAGCAGAAATTAAGTGATAGAAATTTGACTTTGCTTGTTCCTTTGTAATTAACTTTGCTGAAGTGCTGAAGCTTCATTTTTGGCATAGGACGGCGGCGAATGGGACGACGGCGAATGGGACGACGGCGAATGGGACGACGGCGAATGGGACGGCGGCGAATGGGACGGCGGCGAATGGGACGGCGGCGAACAACAGGACGGCGGGCAGGAGGGCGACGGATAGCACGAGGAGCAGGACTAGAGCTGGGGGCGGAGGCGGGAGCAGAAGCAGCAACAGGGGCAGGAGGAGGAGGAGTGACAGAAGCAGTAACAGGAGCAGTAACAGGAGCAGTAACAGGAGCAGTAACAGGAGCAGTAACAGGAGCAGTAACAGGAGCAGTAACAGGAGGAGCGATAGGAGTAGGTGCAGCAGCAGGAGCGGAGCTGACTTCTACTTGTTTAGTTTCGGAAACCTGAGCTGAGTCTGAGGTGCCGTACACACTGGCCATACCAATGCTCACACACAACATGCTGAATACGTAAAATTTCATTTTGCTTGGTTAGCTTTTGGTTTTTTTGTTTTTTTGTCTAGTATGTCTATTTTTGTTCTACTTGAGATACGTTTTTAACTACTTGGAGGAAATTGTAACCTCTTTTATACTTTCTTTTTCAAATCAAAACTAATGCAAAATACCAATGCTTATTGTCTCAATGTTAAAACAAACTTTTTATTTATTATACCTACACAAGACTAGAATATCGAATCATAGCTACAAGTTACTGCATTAATTCTAGGTTAAAAAATACAGCCCAAAAGTAAATGTGGTTTTCAAGTCCTAGACTCAGAATTGTATATCACTATTGATATTCATAAAAGTAATTCATGCAAGTGAGTTATTCTTTTTTTGTTCTACATTTATAGTACTAGATCAGATAAGTAAAAATAAAAATAGTGTGTGGTGTTCTTTTGCAATGAAGTAGCCCTAGCCTTGATTAATTTTCACCTCTAGAAGTTTGCCTATATTACAAGTATAACCCTCCTCTTATACGTTTTTAACAATCCTCTAGCAACCAATCTACGAGCTATAATGGCTGATCAATAATTTTTGGAGAGCTCAAAAGCTTTGGTTCTAGCTAGCACTTAATCAGTATGCATTAATAATACGGGGATCCAGATTTTGCAGTTGGATAAAAGGTTACTAACCATTTGCAATTAACAAGTAAAAGAACACGAGTGAGTGATTATTGGCGCAATAAGCTGTACTCATTTGAGGAACAAAAATATTTTTAGTAAGTCATTTTCCGGTTCTAAATGAACCACGGACTTTAAATATTACTAGTGAAAATAATACGTATTTGATTATTGTTATGTATTAAAGAGTTAGACTAAAGTACATTTTAACTATAGGACAACATAAAATAGTGAAAATAACCAAAATAATTAAAATAACTATTTTAATATTTAGATGGACTAGAATTCCCCTTCAGTTGTTTGGAAGTGATAATGCTCATATTTACCAAACGTTCCAACATTACATTAGCAGTATTAACAGTTATTATAATTAATTTCGTGTTCTTGATTAAATTTTTATTTTTTTCAATTTTATATTTCATCTGATTCAAACCTTGATACATTCTATTGAAAATGAAGGATGGTTAGCCATACTGAAAAAAGGATATTCTTATTAATTGCAGAGTAAAGTTTTGAGGTGTATTTCCGTACAGGTTCCATCGTGTTAGTATTGCTATTAAGGTTCTGAATTGTATTTAGTATATTAAATTATTCTTAGTTAAACTTTCGTGACCTCTGATGTTAATGATCAGCGGAGAGTTGTACTAAACATTATGTGATACAATTATGTGAGACCATAATGGTTTGAACTTGAATCGTATTTTCTCCTTTTCTGTCTCGTTTCTATCTATGAAATTAAATTTAAAGTATGTTATCAAACATTCTAAGGACTCTTATGTGAGTACTCTGAGTTTATTCCACACAACCCTGGTAGCATGTATTTTTTAAATTTTTATAATGTTTTATTTGTTGTCGAATATATTTACTCCCAGTTTATCTCGAACGCAGTTATATATCTTAGCTAATGTTATATTTATTTTTGTCAGTCCGTGGTCCAAAAGCGAGGTATCAGCTCCCTATTAGCTATGAATATTGCGAAATATAACTGTACATACGTTGCATATTGTTTACAACATGCTTTTTTTCAAATTCTGGACAACGATACTTCAATATGCTTTTCAACTCATTCCAATTTAGCGAACCTGCTATTTATTGAGCATCAATTTGTTGAATAGACATATTGAAACAACCCTGTCTTCAAAGAAATACATAGTATTCCTGTATCTCGCTTTCTTCAACTCAACTGATTAAGCATGAGTTATTACTTGCTATTTTCTTATTTTTATCTAGCCGTGTAGAGACAAAAATTATGCTAGAGAGGTTAATATGTACCCTAAAAATGCTAAAACAGTGTATTGGATTTCTTCAAAGTAAAACAGGCGTCATTACTACAGATTTAGTAGGATTTAAGATGGTAGTGGTGGATATGATTTTATAGTTTCATTTCCTTCTGTTTCATCTACATTTTTTATCACTTTGAATTGGGTTTTTACCTCATTTATGTAGGGAAAGATAGCTTTTAGAACAGGGAGCTCAGAGCTTTTTGTTTTTCAAAGTCTTTACACTTTATTTATAAAGCATTAATATTTATAAAAGACTGAATTATATTTATTAAACCAAACATTAAATAATAAATATTATTCTAAACTTTTTGAACAGAGCTTACAAACTGGTACAAACTAAAGTAGTATATTTAGAACAATTGGGTTTAGAATATTGTGGTAATTAATAAAGCACATTCAGATATTTAATGAAGTAAACCTTTTACATATTAACACACAAGTTATACAACACTTGAAGTTCTTATAATATTCTTTTACTAGTACCAAAACATGTTTTTATACATCAAAACCTCCAACACCAGTTAAAAAAACATAGACAATAGAATAATAGAGTAGTGAATAGAATAAAAACTAAATGAAAAAGTGTATATTCCTGTCACTGATTGAACATTCAGTCAAGTTTGTTGATTTTAAAAAATAAGTCATTTCGAACTATGTTTATTTCCTACTTTTTTATTCCATCGCTTTCATCACCACGACTACTACCACTGCTCCCATTTTGGGTTTCAAAATTATGTCATGTTTGCAATTCTATTATTATTGTATCCACTCCTCACACGTGTATCGCTCTCAGAATTAGAATAGTATGACGATTGGAACACACCAGCATCGCTTTCCATTACACTCGAACAGTCACTATTATTAAATGCATTGGATAATGCTATATTTGGTTTGGAAATATCACTAGTAAAACCCTCACCGCTTGAACTGTATGCGGTATCAACGCTTTTCGTTCGGCTTCTTCCAGTTATGGGTAGTATTTTTTGAAGAGAAAAACCTAGTGTTTGGTTTGCCCATTAGTCGTTATTTGGATAATTCGCGTTTTTTGTGATATGATACTTTGAACTGCATGTATCTATCTCTTAGGTGCCTTGGAATACCAGAAAACAAAAAATATTATTTATGCGTTTATATTGGGTTTTCGTACACATTTCTTATCAAAGGGCGGTCTACAGAAATCTCAATAAAGCCAGAAATTTATTGCGATATTCCAGTATTCACCTAGTAATCCTGCTTTTTTTTACTATCATTTTTTACTTAGATAGTGCAATAACTCATAATTGTTTGAATTGGTTTATTGAAATTATGATATTGATTAAAGTAGCGATTTTAAAATGGAGGTTAAAGGATAAGAAGATGAAGCTAATAACTAACAAATTAATTAATCGACTTTACTTGCATGGGCAAGTGCAACACCCAGATGCCTGAACTGCTGAACTTGTGGTTGGTTTACTTGGAGATACTGGTGTGGTAGTAGTAGCCCTCATAGCTATACTGCTGCTTGAAGATGCTGGGGTACCACCACCTGCGGCTGGTGATGATCCTCCACTGCCATTAACAGTAATATTTGGTCTTGAATTCAACAAACTAATACCACTTTCGTAGTTTCCATTGAATTCTGCAACTACTGGTGTTCCTGGTCCATAATTAGCTATCAACAACTTCTTTCCTGTATAACTACCACCATTCACTCCCTTGATAGCAACATCTGCACA
>LSSK01001220.1:0-10263 GCA_001969505.1 Zancudomyces culisetae
CTTTGGATTTGTGCTCTACTGCTTGAAGTACTGGTGGGTGTATGTGGTCTTGATCTTGCTTTCGATCTTGCCTTTTGCCTTTCTATTTTTTTCCGCCACTCGTCACCCCACTTTTGTTTTGAATGAGTACGGGAGGATGGTACAGCAATTGACGATGTTGTTGGTGTTGGTTTTAACGTTGGTGTAGTTAATGATTTTGTTGACAATGACAATGGTGTGCTAGCTGCTGATGTACTAGGTGTGATAACTGCTCCTACCATGCGTGCCACAGCTGCTTGGGCACTTTGGATTTGTGCTCTACTGCTTGAAGTACTGGTGGGTGTAGGTGATTTCGATCTTGAACTCAACTTTTGTTGTTTAGTCCGTTTTCGTCTTTGTTGTTTGTCACCCCACTTTTGTTTTGAATAACTACGGGAGGATGGTACAGCAACTGATGATGATTTTGGCGTTGATCTTAGCGTTGGTGTAGTTAATGATTTTGTTGACAATGACAATGGTGTGCTAGCTGCTGATGTACTAGGTGTGATAACTGCTCCTACCATGCGTGCCACAGCTGCTTGGGCACTTTGGATTTGTGCTCTACTGCTTGAAGCACTGGTGGGTGTAGATAGTTTCGATCTTGAACTCAACTTTTGTTGTTTAGTCCGTTTTCGTCTTTGTTGTTTGTCACCCCACTTTTGTTTTGAATAACTACGGGAGGATGGTACAGCAACTGATGATGATTTTGGCGTTGATCTTAGCGTTGGTGTAGTTAATGATTTTGTTGACAATGACAATGGTGTGCTAGCTGCTGATGTACTAGGTGTGATAACTGCTCCTACCATGCGTGCCACAGCTGCTTGGGCACTTTGGATTTGTGCTCTACTGCTTGAAGCACTGGTGGGTGTAGATAGTTTCGATCTTGAACTCAACTTTTGTTGTTTAGTCCGTTTTCGTCTTTGTTGTTTGTCACCCCACTTTTGTTTTGAATAACTACGGGAGGATGGTACAGCAACTGATGATGATTTTGGCGTTGATCTTAGCGTTGGTGTGGTCAATGATTTTGCTGATGAAAGTGGTGTGCTAGCTGCTGGTGTACTAGGTGTAACAACTGCTCCTACCATGCGTGCCACAGCTGCTTGGACACTTTGGATTTGTGCGCTACTGCTTGAAGTACTGGTGGGTGTAGATAGTTTCGATCTTGAACTCAACTTTCTTTGTTTAGTTTGTTTTCGCCTTTGTTTTTTGTCATCCCACTTTTGTTTTGAATAAGTACGGGAGGATGGTACAGCAACTGGTGATGTTGTTGGTGTTGGTTTTAGCGTTGGTGTAGTTAATGATTTTGCTGATGAAAGTGGTGTGCTAGCTGCTGGTGTACTAGGCGTAACAACTGCTCCTACCATGCGTACCACAGCTGCTCGGATAGTTGGTGATGCTACATACTTTTCAGAAGTGGTGGTCAAAGCAGGCATTGAAGAAGTAGGCATTAGTTTTCGAGTTTTTGGTACACTGGTTGCAGTCCTAATATACTTTTTCTTTAATTTTTCATTGCTTTTCCATTTGGAACTTTTTATTTTGGACAAATAACTTTGCGTTTTACTAGGTATATTTTTTGTTTTTTTATTTGAGATTGATAAAATTTTTGCATTAGTTGCGACATTAAGTTCAGTGGATGACATTGTGCTACTTTTTAAACTTTTTGGCGCTGCAAGGTTTATTGGTGCAATCTTGTCCACTGCTGTGGTTTTTGCTACAGTGAACGCAAATGTCTTTGTCATTGAACTACTAGTTGCAGTATTTGCTTTTGGTGTTGATATCGGCTTTATAACGCGTATTACTTGTGTTTTTATTTTACCGCCTACAACATTTATTTTGATCTTTGCCTTAAATGCATTATTACTTTTGGCCTCTTTAAACGCAGCAATCAAGCCACTAAATGCTGGATCGCTAAATAAGGCCTTTACTTTAGTTTTTCTGGATGTAGTACATTTGCTGCAACCCTTGCAAGATGTTAAACATCGTTTTGGCTTTAACTCTTTCCAGATTTTACGTTTAGAAAGATCTCGTGTTTGTGAATAGCAACTTTTAATGCACTTGTTAATGACACCATTATCTTCTTCGCTTTCAATACATTTCATTTTACATTCTATTAGAATCTTTTTTTTAGCCTGCTTTATACTACAGCGCTTGAACCTTCTCCTACAATTGGGTAAACGTCTTTCACTTCCTTCTGTGTATTCGTTAAAGCTGTGGGCAAGAGGACTGTAAATTTTGCTTTCATCTTTATAGTTATCATCTAACTCTAATCTAGACTGACTCAAGTCACTTATACTTTTACGTGCTCCATCTGTATCACTATTTTTATTATTATACTTGTAGTATTTTGTTATTGATGCTTCAGGTCTGCTTCCAATTCCATTTGCAAGATTTCTATTGATACCAATATTGCATTTTGTATCTTTGTTCAAGGTATTGTGAGATTGCCCGAAACTAGTATCTGTATAACCGATGTGCTCAGAGAGCTGCACTCCCTGTTGGTTTCGCTCGAAAATGTCTATATGTGTCCCACTAACCGAATAAGCTACGGATATATACCATCCAAGCTTTAAGTATTTCATTTTGTTGGCAGCTTCAAGATGCCACTTTTACGTTGTTTTAATAAGTGGGTGATTGCACTATTTGGGGTTCACAAAATATTTAATACATTAATACTTTTCGAAATTTTCAATTAAACGAAACCGAATATTATTTTCAAATGACTTTATGTCCAATATATATGCGGTTTCTAATAACTTTTAGTTGAATTATAGATTTACAATCCAGAATCTCTAAACAGTCTCTAATGTTTCCTAACACATGATTTGATTATGTTTATTGCATATTTATGGAGATTGATCTGGAAGAAAAAGTTGTCTGTCGCGAATGAATTGGCAATTTATATTATTTTATTTGACAATAATGAGCCATTATTGGAGGATAATATAAAAATTTAAATCGAGACAGTAAATATATTGAAAAGTAAAAAAATGTTATATTATTAGTTGGCCAGAAGCTTGTTTCCTCTTCCTAGCCCTTCTAGAGAAAGGAAAGTATGGGTTTATATTTTTTTTTGGAGCCGTTCATTTAAAATAACCTCACACGACCACTAAGATGGTAGTCCATTTCTAAATATCATATACTATCACAACACAACATTGTTGCAATGATAATATTGTACCTAGACTCTCGGGCCTTTGACTGCTTGGTATTATGTCTTCCTCTTAAGTTATATTAAAAAACCATGCTTTTCCGGCGCAGCTAGGTAGGTCTGAAATTAAAATAAAAATTGATGTTGGCCTGGTACTGCAAAATATCAGGCACAGAATATTCCATTTCAACTGGTTTATTTGGGGAAGAAGTTGAGTATTATCAGTATTCTGGCATTATAGAATGTTTTTAATTTAAGCGCTTATGGACTGGTTATTATTAAAATTAGTGCTGAGTATATTTTAATAAAAAGGATACTATCTAGATTTAAATATTTTCTAACAGACTATATCCAAGGTATTACTATCGATACTTCTTTCTGCTGCGAGTCGAAATAACAAAAAAAAGTATGAAGTGTACACAAGATAATTACATTGTTGGTGGGGTTAATTTACTATCTGTTTTCTCATTTTTTGGACAACTCTGCATATTTTTAGTAAAATATTTAATAGCCATTAGTTTGGTAAAATAATTTATACTAGTTTGATTACCCATCAATTTAATGTTTTAAGGAAATGATTTCTACAACACCAAGTTAATAATATATTAGATTGGAAGTAATACAAAGTACGTTTATTACAGTAGAATTTCAGGCCATTCTATTATAACCCACCATGTGCGTGGTCCAATTGACCATACTTATCTGTAATTAGACAGCAATAAAAGTGTGATATTTTTGTATTGAAAATATGAGACAGATGGTGCTAAAACTATACCCAATTATCGATGTTCAAATACTAATTTAATTTGTTGTGGGACTGATATATGTTTTTTAATTCACCATATCTAGCATTACCAGTATATTTTATATAAAGTTCAGCAATTGTAGGCTCAAGTTTGAATATACAAATTATAATTAACTTAATCAGTTTGATACTATATTGCCACGAATCTGACAATAATAACTAGCTATCACCATTACTTTAAAACACAAAATAAGAGATTAGGAAGAAAAAATACTCAGCAATATCAATAAAAAAAGAATATACTAGAAATACAAACAAATATATAGCTTTTATAGATATATTTTGGTTATAGAGAATTTCTACTAAAGAGTATCGGTTTAGTACTCAAGAGAAGGGGGAGGGCTCTTATAAAATACCAAGGATTAAAGCCTAAATTAATAAAAATATCACCTAGTTCAATTCATAAAGTCCCCAACAATTCTAGAAGTGCAAACTTTTAGCTCTTTCTTGCATTAACTAATAAAGCTAGAGATTTAATTTAACACAAGATGTATTGCATACTGTTAATGTATTATAAATAAGATAGGGTTTATTCTTAATAAAATTATTTAAGGTATTAATCTGGTGAAGCTGGTATAGTGCGAGCTTTTAGGTTTGATTCTGACAGCCATACTAAGATTACCGACTACTTAACCGAACCTTATTTTTAATAAAAATGCCTGCCAAATGTTATATATAAATATATATATATAATCATTGAGAACTAGAAAATAATAACTACAAATAAATAATATTAAATCTCACCAAGTGAATTCATCTGGAAAGTATAAAGTTTTCCTTATTACTACATTTATTGTACCTTACATTCCACAAATCGTTTTTAATTTTCCCAATATCTCGTCTTAGACCTCGATTTTATTGTGGATATTAGTAATCGTATGAACAGTATTCTTCCCTGAATGGAACTTGCTTATATAATAAAAAGGAAGTAATAAGCATGCTAGAATAATACTGTAATGTTTTGTAGATGTTATACTTTACCCAATATTCGTTATAGCTAATGTAACGGCTGAGCTTGGTATAGCACTAATTCTGACAGATATACGCTGGCTATGCATCACTCAACCTTTTCTGCTTACCCTTTACTCTTTACTCTTTATCATGCTATCACTGTTTTAATAATGTAAAATAAAAGTAAACATGATTATTACTGTTTGTTATAACTAAGCACAATGTACATAAAGAATGTATATATGGGTATTTCATGTTAATAAAAGCCAATAATTCCTATTTAAGCTTTTCATTATTGTAGACAAAGGATGTAGCCGTTATACTACAATACTAAACTGAAGCTTAAATATCAATCAAATCTGAAAAAATAAAAGTAAAATGCTTATAAAATATAAAAATATATGGGACGTAAGTGACTCGAACACTTAACCTTCCGCTGACCATAATTGGAGACGGACGCGCTACCAATTGCGCCAACACCCCAGAATGCGTAGACCGGGAATCGAACCCGGGTCTGCCGCGTGGCAGGCGGCAATTATACCACTAAACCATCTACGCATATTTTTGTCGTATAAATGAATTTATTTATACTTTATTTGTTTAATATATATATATAATTGTTCAATAGCTAGTATTATCGTTATATTTTAAATACTATATAGTCGTTGAATCGCGTAATCAATATATACGTTGAATTTCCAAAACCTATTTTTATTGTTATATCTCGAATCTGATATCTCCCTCTTTTCTCCTTCCTCTAAAATAAATACTAAATATATTTTGAATCGAAACCGAAATAATTTCACTTATTTACGGTTACGTAATTAAACCAATAAAATTCCTAAAAAATATTATTTCAATTAACCAATAAAACTAAGTATTAAAATAACTAAAAATGTTTGAATAAAGTCGTATTTGGCACTATACGACAGCACTCCCCCTTCAAGCTATAATGTCCTCATTATAACGTGCTTGTTTAAACGTATTTAACTTAGGTCTCAGGCGACT
The DNA here is from genome assembly GCA_001969505.1 of Zancudomyces culisetae. Lineage (NCBI taxonomy): Eukaryota > Fungi > Kickxellomycota > Harpellomycetes > Harpellales > Legeriomycetaceae > Zancudomyces > Zancudomyces culisetae. Next base: position 5,931 of record LSSK01001220.1, read on the forward strand.
AGTAATTTCAGGGATCATAAATCTCGATTCGTGATATAGCTTAAGTAAATCTCCATTGACCAAATCTCGGTTCCCAAGCTGGTCTGTTATAAGGTAGGCACCTTTACTAAACCTTTTTATAATAGTAAATGGACCCTCCCAGAGAGATTCCAATTTACCTCTATCGTATTCTACTACTTTCAAAACTTTATTTCCGACTTGAAATTTCGTGGGTTTAACAGTCTTATTATATCGAATCTTCTCGGCTTCTTTCGCTGCAACGGCTTTTCGAACACCGATTTTTCGAATTTGTGGTAAATCAGATTGCATCAGTTTAAGTCGGTGCTCGATTTGTTCGACGTCGTCTTCGATTATCCCGTTCGTCTTCCACGTCGAAGGCATTTGCAATTCGGTTCCATAAAGCATCTCGGCAGGTGTATATCCGGTACTTTTACTGTTCATTGTACGCATAGTAAGTAGTACTTTCCACAAGTACCTATCCCAATTATTCTTATCTACTTTGCATATTTTTTGTAATAAACTTACTAATGTTTTATTTAACCGTTCAACTTGTCCATTCGACTGCGGGCGGTAAGAAGTAGTCGGACTGTGGTCCAGTTGCAACCAGGAGTAAACTTCCGTCGATACATTACTGACAAAACTCGAACCTCTATCCGTTATTATCTTTTGCGGTACCCCATAGTAAGTCACAATTTCGTTTATTACAAAATCCACAATAGTCTCACTTAGTAAATTTTCAACTGCAACTGCAATAGGCCATTTAGTACAATAGTCTATTGCAGTTAGTATATAGCGATTCCCTGTTTCAGAAACAGGATTAATGGGACCGATTGCGTCCATACCGAATACTTCGAAAGGCCTAACCGCATGTACTGGATTCAAACCGTGCTTTCGAGTTCTCCCATCCTTGTACGTCTGACAAGTGTGACACCTCTTGACGTAGTCGGCTACCTGCCTGTATAACCCTTTCGAATAGTGATCTCTGCTCACTCTAGCCCAAGTATTTTCGATCCCCTCGTGTGTTTCCTCATGGACCTTTTTGACTAGTTCGATGCTTTCCGCTTCCGTTAGAACTTCTTTCAACTTACCTCTTACCCATTTGTAAATAACACCATCTATCACCTTAAAATATTTTGCTTTTTTCTTTATTTTTTCAACTAATTCAACAGTAGCTTCTCGCGGTATAGTACCGCCTAATAAATAATTTCTAACTAAACTTTCTTCACTGTATACCATTCCGAACACCTCAACATGCTCATCCTCGGTTATCTCATGTATTCCACTTCTTGACAAATGGTCCGCTGGATTGACCTTTCCAGCTATATGGACTATATCAAACTCAAAGTTACGCAGAAACATAGCCCACCTGGCTAGTCTTCCACTTAGTTCTTCACCGTTAAACATGTTAAGTAGTGCTTTATGATCCGTCCTAATAATAAATTTTCTTCCGTAAACATAAAACTTGAACTTCTTTACGGCCCACACGACCGCCAGTCCCTCCAGGTGACTAATTGAATAATTTCTTTCCGCCTTGTTTGTAGTTCGGCTCGCGTATTCAATCGGTCTCTCATTTCCATCAACCTCTTGCGATAAAATCGCTCCGACTCCACATATCGCTGCGTCCGTTGTTACAATAAAAGTTTCGTCCCAATTCGGATGTGCAAGTACTGGCGTATTTGTCATAGCATTTTTCATTCCTCGAAACGCTTCGTCTTGTTCTTTTCCCCATTTCCAACCTGTACCTTTTTTTAATAATTGTGTTAGTGGGTTAGCGACTATAGCATATCTTTCAATAAATTTTCTATAGTATCCAGTCATCCCTAAAAATGACTGAACTTCCTTCACACAAGTTGGAGGCTTCAAATTCGCAATTGATTCTACTTTTACCGAACTTGTAGCTATACCATCACCAGAAATAACGTGCCCCAAGTAGTCAATTCTATACAATCCTATTTTGCACTTGTCTTTGTGTAACTGTATTTGCCCTTCTTTTAATAACTCCATAACCTCTCTTAAATCTTCTAAATGACTGTCCTCGCTTTTAGAAAAAATTATTATGTCATCTACAAAGACAACAGCTTTTTTCCAAAGCACTTTTTTTAACACAGTCTCCATCGTTCTTTGAAAGGTAGAGGGGCTGTTTGTCAAACCGAACGGCATGACGTTGTAGAGATAACTCCCCCCTCCTGGCAAAGCAAATGTGGTTTTCTCCTTATCCTCTTCTGACATCTTTATTTGCCAAAAGCCGCTGAGTGCATCTAATGTTGTAAAGATACACGCACCAGCTAAGGCCATAAAAAGGTCCTGAATGATCGGCAACGGGTATGAGTCTTTAACCGTCACCGCGTTTAACTTCCTATAGTCTGCGCAGATGCGCAGCTTACCATTCTTCTTCTGGACAACAACAACTGGGGAGCACCACTCGGCGTTACTTGGTGCGATAACTTTTTGCTCAAGCATCCTATCGATTTCCAACCCTACTTCCTCTTGCAGTCGAAATGGTATCCTATAGGGCCTCTGTTTGATTGGCCTGTTATCTGTGAGTACTATCTTATGCTCTGCAACGTTAGTTTGTTTTAATTTATCTATATCCTCTACAAATAAATCATCATATTCCTCTAACAGTTCCACTATACCATTATTTAATTTTCCTTGTGTTCCTATGGGCGCTTCAGAAACTAAATATAAATCCCATTCTTCTTCAACCACCGGCGTCGCTTTGGTTGTTACCAGCGGGGTAACTACTTCGGCTCTGTCAACTGGCAGTCTCAACTCCGGAATTCCTAGGTTTAGGTTTGCTTTATGCTTAAGCAGCCAGTCCATACCTAAAATTAAGGTAGGTACCTTGTTGCCCAGCACCACTAAGGATGCAACAAACTCAATTCTACTAATCATAATAGGTACTCCCGTAACTATCCCAAGAGTCTCATGTCGTTTACCATCCGCCGTGATGATAACATGTGAACTTTTGTGTGTCGGCTCCAAACCAATCTTCAGCAAAGCACCAGTAGTTACGACGGAGCAGGCGGCTCCCGTGTCCACTACAGCTTTCCACTGTTGTTGGTATATCTCCACAGACATACTACAGTTAGTAGTAGTCTTTTCTTGCAGTCTTATCTCGTTCAGGGCAGTGTTAGGTCCAACCTCGACAATGTTTTTCCACTCTTGCGCTATCTTCTCTGAGTTGTGCAACAGCTGTATCATGCTTATTTTAGGGTAAACTTTTTCTAATTCTTCCCTTAAATTAAACTTTTTACCTTTATCAATCCTAACAAACTCAGGTTGCACACTCCTCTCAGTTAAGACTTCCGGTTCCTCTGTTTCCCTGGTGTTCCTAACTTTTGCTGGCCTGCCTACTCTGCCCATTGACTCTACTGCTTTCCGTTTCTCGACTGTAAGTACTTCATCTTCTATAGTGATTTCTTTGTCCATATCTAAGAAATTCACCTTCTTCTCCGCATGCTCCTTCTGGAACAGTGGACATTCAAATCTCCGGTGACCTTTTTCATGGCAGTAGTAGCACTCCCAAGCGCTTGCCCTTTCCACTTTTGACTGACTCACGTATTCCTTTTTAGGGGCGACTGTCTTATCCAACTTTTCTAAGAGACTGACGCTAAGCTCCTGGAATGTCTTGAGAAACTCTCCAAACTGCCCGGACTCCGTGGTTAACTCTTTAACCGTCTTTCCAGCTCGGGTAGCGGCGTTCTTAGTAGCTGGCTTGCTACTCTTCGCTAACGCCAGAGTATCTCCCCTACCATTCTTACTTTGCTCCATCTTGGTTACAAAGGTTAGTACCTGCTCTCTATCCAATTCTTCCTTGTCAGATAGTCTTTCTCTAATCTCATCCGAGAATGTACTCACTAGCGAACCAATCTTTGTCTCTTCTTCTTTTATTCCTACTTGTTCCCAGAGCTTCTCAAGCTCCATCTCTAACTCTTCTAGACTTTCAAACTCGGTGCGTTTGATAGATCCCAACCTGTTCCAAGCTCCACCTGTGGAGTACACATTGCTGAATTTCTTCCTGAATTCCTTAGCAAAGACATCCCAAGTCGTAAAGCTCTTCTTGTTTCTCTTGTACCAGATTGTCTCGGACTTCCCAAGCCACAACTTAACTAACCCAACCCAATCCTCAGGGGCCCACTTGTTAATCTTAGCAATCAATTGGAAATCATCAATCCAGTCCTCGGCGTTGATTCCTTTTCCACTCTCAAACTTAGTGACTTTGTCCATTGTTAATAACTTTAAATGTAGATTCCGACAGAAGGCACCACTGTCGTATAAATGAATTTATTTATACTTTATTTGTTTAATATATATATATAATTGTTCAATA
>LSSK01001222.1:0-15143 GCA_001969505.1 Zancudomyces culisetae
GTATCAACATATTGGTATCCCCAAAATTATCATCATTTTTTGTTTGCGGATTTATTATTCCAACGTATGAATGTTGTTTAAAGATTCTACTCACTTGTTCGTTTATATCTTGTTCAATATCCTTTTGTAGTTTCAAAATACTTGTCAATTTAACTGTAACTTTCGGGTTAATACTTTCTTGAGTTATCTCTGTTGCTGCTGTTGCTGTTGTTGTTGTTGTTGCTGCTATACTTATTTGGGTATTCATGTCTTTATATTGTGTTACTTTTTCGACTTGCATTCGATCAGAACCCAATCTATTATCTTGATCACCACCAACTTTGGTAGTCGCAAATGATAATTTTGATGGAGTAGATGATCTTGAAGTTGAGTTTGGATTTAGATTTAGATTTGAATTTGTATTTGGTGTATAAGGTGTATAAGGCGAATTTTGATTATTGTAATTTTTGACTGGTGATTCAAATGTTGTATTTCGCCTATTATTGGAAAATTCAAAACTTTTGATAAAATCTCCAGCACTCTTATCACTTTTATAACTCTTATCACTATAGTTATTATTATTATTGTTATTATTGCTCATTGAAAGTCTATTTGGCAGTTCAGATTGGTTATTAATTGCCATAAATGATTTTAAAGAATAGTTGTTTGTATCCATTCTAACCATTTTATGACTAGGAACACTACTGTTGTTGTTATTGTTATTGTTATTGTTATTGTTATAGTTATGGTTGTTATGATTTGTGCTTTTGGATTCTTGATAATATTCATTATTTGCGCTCGCATCTTTTCTCTTTGTAGCGATAGTAGAATCCATCCCATTGGGATTATTGATTTTACTGTTATTTTTCAATTGAAGAACCATATTTTCATCATTATTCGTAATCAAAACACCTTGAATACATCCAACAATTTCTCTAATAATACGTTCAATGTTCAAAATTTGAACTTGTCTCTTTGTAGGATGAATATTCACATCCACATGACTCGGCTTAACCAACAAACTCAAATACACAAACACTTTGGATAATCCTCTAGGAAATATCCCGCTGTTTGTATATATGTTTTCTATACTGGTTTTAATCATGTTGTTATCCACCAGCCGGTTGTTTACAAACAACAAAAACGACATTCCTCCTCCACCGCCATTATTACGACTCCCCGAAATTGATTCCAATGTTGATATCGTCTTTCTTAAAGCGACTCCTGTTCCTCCACTTTCGTTATCTCTTCCACTGCTACAATATCCTTCAATTTTTACTCGTAAGTCTCGGTTTTCCATTAAATCCTTTTTAAACTCAATCAGTGAGTTGGATACTTGTTTTCCATATACTTGCTGAATCACTTTGAGTTTACTGGCATTATTAGTGGCCCCACTACTATTTCCACTACTATTTCCACTGCTATTTCCGCGTGCTGTTGACGGTGGTGGTGCTCTTTGTGTCTGTAAATCCGTACATATCGTTGTCTTGCTTCCTCCACTTCCCACAACCTTACGACAAGTAATCGATATTCCTGCATTGTGGATTGCATATTTTCCCGCTACATCCAGTATTCTATTATATTCTTCACTAGCCTTTTTGATTGCTTGTTTTCGGTACGGAATGTTATAAAACAAATCCTCTACTGCTATTTGTGTACCATTGTTTCCTGCACATTTCACTATCCCGCTATTCTCCCCTCCCAATACTTTTCCATCCACATATTTTGCTTTGTATGCTACTGGCGAATCTCGAGTCTTTGTCACTACTGTCAAATACGAAACGTGACTTATACTAGCTAGTGCCTCTCCACGAAACCCATACGTTTCTATACTTTCCAAATCTTCGTATTTTTGTAGCTTGCTGGTTGTAAACCGTTCACATAATATTCCCAAATCCTCTGGAGAAATCCCAGCACCATCATCTTGAACTTGTAGCAGTTTCATTCCACCTTCTTTAACCAAAATCTGGATTTGTGTGGAGTGTGCATCAAATGCATTTTCCAAGATTTCTTTTAGTGCATTTGACGGTCTGTGTATTATTTCTCCTGCTGCAATTCGGTTGATCACTGTAGTATCCAGTTTTTTGATCCGTTTCACTTTTAAATCTGCCATTATTTATTCTCCACCACCACAAATTTCTCTCTATTACTTATGTTTTTATCCTCTTGGTTTTATATATTAACGTCTTGTACTTTTTACCGCAGCAAGTACAAAAAGTAATGTATATTTATACACACATTTTACATGAATTGATTTCATTTGGTTTCATGCCATTTCATTTCCTTTAATTTTATTTTTATAGGTCCGAAAATGGATGGGGTTATAATATAAAATAACAAAAAAAAACAAAATTGACAAATTAGTTTTCAATATCATCAACTTGTTTGATTAAGTTAATAACATTATTTTTCATCACCCATTTTATTTCAACCCGCTTTGACTTTAAAACATTGAAAGAAAGGGAAAAAAATGAAGAAAAAAAAAAGGCTTGTAAAATCAATTACAATCTGATCTGATATACCCTTAAACACACACACACACACACACAAACACACAAAATTGTAAAAAAGAACGATTATTAAACTATTCTTTTTCAATATAGTTATCATTAAATGTTGATAAAGAGTCCAGGAAACCAAACTAGTTTGTTAATACCATCATGTGCACTACCTTTGTATTACTAGTACTCCTCCATCCTCAGCCTTTATTTCTACCTTTTACAACATTCCTTTATGTTTAATAAAAGTGATTAATAGTTAATAAAAATAATTAATGAGTTAATTAATTAAAAAAAATTTTTTTTATATTTACAAATTATTGTGGTATGGAGTTTGATCAAAAAAAATTACACTATATTATTATGATTTTTTAAAACTCTAAATAATAAACAATTAAATAGATACTTAGATTGAATAAATGTAGTAGATACAACAAAACAAAAAAGACAAGCTAAAAGGAAAAGAGAAAAAGGAAAAAAAGAAGGAAAAATTAAACGGTTGGGATGAATAAATTGATTTCTGGTAATTCAGGCTTATCTAAAAGTCTATACCCACAAAATTATAGGATACTTTGTGATAATTTGGGGAAAAGTTGGTGGACGAAAAATACAATTTCGACTCTAAAATCAAAAAGAAATATTAGTTTTGCACTGAAAACTACAACAAACTATGCTGGGATCAACAAAAATAGAAAAGTAGATTTAAAAACAGATTTAGATTTAGATTTAGATTTTTACGCCGTAAAATGTTTTAATGCAAGACGATTCTATGGACAGGTGGTTAATCTAGAGAATACCAATCAAGATGGATATGTGGATAGGGAGAATGGTGGTTTAGAGCTTGAAAATATTGAACGGTTGTGTGTACAAGGAAGGTTGCGAAAGGCAATAGTACAAATCAATTATTATCTACAGGAAAATGAGATTTCGAGTATATTTAGATATTATAATAAAAACAGTGTGGATACCAAAAAGGCAAATATATCTAAAAGATTGGTAGAAGCACTACTAAACGGAGCAAGAAATACAAATGAAGAGAGTCAGGTGATTGAAGTGGCACGATTTATAAGTATGGAATACAATAAAGTCAGTAATGATAATGAGGGTGGTGGTAGTGGTAGTAGTGGTGGTGATAGCATGGATAGTAAGGTTGAAGGGTCGAGACTGGATTCTATGGTGGTTGAGAGTATATTGGAGAGTTTGATGGAACCAAAATATTTTCATGATTCTAAAAGTCGAGAGGAGGTTGGAAATGTAGCAATAGAGTTTATGGAACAAGCAGGGTATTATAAGAGTGGAGGAGAAAAGTATCAGGAGAATGTAAAAGAAATATGGCAAAGTTGTTCTAGAAGGGTGTTTGCACAGATTATTAGAGCTATTGGATACTCATTTGATGTTCAGGGACTAAAAAGCGTTGAAAAAATGTTGGTAGTTGATGAAGGAATTATCAATGAACAGGGACGATTAGTGGAACAAGAAAAGAGTAGAAATATTCAAGTGATAAAGGAATTGATTATAGCAAACTTTAATTGTTTTGAGTTTGAAAAGGCAATTAGTTATTATGAGCAAAACTTTGTGAAAAGAGAATTGGAAAAGAGGGATGATGGATTACAAAAACAAGAGACAGGACCAGTTAGGGAAATGATTGAGGCTGTTGAATCAATGGCATTGGTATATGCAGAGGTAGGAATGATAGAAAAGGCGATAAACTTGCTAAAAGATATTGGAGTAAATATAATGGATAGTAATAGCAATAGCAATAGCAATAGCAATAGGAATGGTAATGGTAATGGTGGAGATGTGATGATTTTACAAAAGATATATTTGGCAGGATTGAAAAGTTTAGTTCCAATTAGTCAAAATGATGTTGGATTTATGGAAGGATATTTCAGCAGATCAAACTATTATGCATCGGAAAATGTGTATTGTATTGATGACGATAAATTTAACCAGGTTGAAATGATTAGAAAAAACATCAAGTTGATATACCAGATAAAAGAAGAAATAGCAAGATATGGAGAGACAAATGTAAAGAGAGACATGATACTGGCAAGCATAAAGCTACAAAGCAAGATTACAGAATTTGTAGTGGACCAAATGATATATAATTACAAGGAGAATAGTGGAGGATACGTATTTGGGGGAATGGGATGGAGAGAAATACTGATGGAAAAGATGAAGATTGAAAGCGAATATGGAGCTATTAGACAGAAGGACTATGTAGAAATGATGTGGGGGTTGGTATTTTATAATCCACGATATATAAAAGTAAATAAGGAAGAAAAAGCCAAGGAGACGAGTATATCGATTAATCAAAGAATAGTAGAAAAACGAATTCAATATGCCAAAAATGTGTTTAATGAAATGATATTTAGATTCCGAGAATTTACAAGCAACAAAATTATCGTACCAACATTACTATCAAGTCATAGAACGTTTATAAACTCACTATGGACAATAAATATGGACATGAAATCAACCACAACAACAGGAGAAGGAGAAAGAGAAGGAGAAAGAGAAAGAGAAAGAGAAAGAAGGGTAATTAATAGTAGTAATTTTAAATTGTTTACACAAATAGGTGAGTATAGTAATAGAAGAGTTGAAGAGTGTAAAGAATTTTATAGACTTGTAATGAAAAATGTCGAAACATACAATCTTGAAATTGGTAATTATGAACGGGTTGTTCAAATGTATATACTTGGACATTTGAATCAATATAAAACCATATCAACCGTATTGAAATCAACAACTTTTAACCATCAAGATATTAAGAAGAATAAAAAAGACTATTCTTTGGCTAGTCGAATCTATACCAATCCAGCAAATCTTTACAATCAACTATTTAAAATCTGTGCAAATGATTCTGAAGCATCAAAGTATTTTACACATTTACTATACTACAACCAAATATCAAATCCAAACACTTTTATTTCGTCACTAATCAACAATAGTTCAGGCGGTAAAGAGATGTTTTTGACAATGTTGAAATGCTGTATATCCTCAAAGGATTCTCAGCTAGCTAGCTCTGTTATTTCTGATCATCTTAATTCTTCTGATTTCTTGTCCTTGGAAACTTTTATGGTTGTAAATCTCGTCTCTAACAACAATCTTGGCTTTTCAATGCTGGGTAATCTCTTGAATAACAAGGACAACGTTTGTTTATCTGATCCCTTCAATTATTATATCATTCTTTCCCATTTATCTACTTTACCTCCAAACCCAAAAACCTTCAAATTAGCTGAATCTATTGCTAATCATTACTTTTCTACCTCACCAACTTCTTCTTCACTCGATATCAATCCTTCAAATTTTATCAATCATCTCGTTTCTATTGCTCTAACTGCTTGTAGCTTTAATCACAACATTTTGCCCTTTTCAACTCCAAATACTAAGTCGAATACCAATACAAACTCGAATACCAATATTGATTCAGCATTCAATTCTCATTTAAAACTTCATTCTCAAATATCCAACTTTTTATCCTCCCTAAAATCTCACTCTTCAAATCTTTCTTTCAATTCTCACAATCTGTACAATCTTTCTATTTGGAACGCATTGACTTTTACCAATCTAATCAATCTCTATTGGAAAAACATCTCTAATCCCTCTCTTCCTCTTCCTCGTTCTCGTTCTCGTTCTCAGTTCTCTATTCCTACCTTGTTTTTCGATCTTTTCGAACCTTTCCTCTCTGAATTTTATTCTCACTCTCACTCTCACTCTCACTCTCATTTTCATTCTCCTCTTGATTCTCTCAACTTCACTTCTAACTCTTGGTCTCCATTTTTTACCAACATTTTACTATCATTTAAACATCTCTCCTCTGAACACCAACACCAACATCAACACCAACACCAACATCAACAAGAACATCAACAAGAACACCAATTAGAATCTCAGCACCTTACATCCTTGTTTTATCAAGACTTGATTCACTTTTTGAATTCTAATAAGCGTACTTTTCCAAACTCTCTCAAGTTCTTTACTTCTCTTTCTCACTCTTAAACCCCTTTTTAACTTAGATTTTTTTATTTTTTTATTTTTTTTTTTTTGCATCATTATTTATACTAATATTTTCAAAATTAAATAAAAAAAATTTTTTAATTACAATTTGTAATTCATTTATTCTTGATTAATCAAGATTCCCTCCTATATATTTTCTATAATAAAAAAAAAAATTACAAAACTACTAAATATCAAAGCTAAAATCATTAAATTGATTAACTGATAAAATAAAGAATTGTTATTTCAATTATTTCAATATACTTGTAATCCTTCTTTTTTTTTTTTTTTTTACCAAAAGAAAAATAAATAAATCAATTCAAACCCAATTCAATTAAATCGAATACAAAAAAAAAATACAACAATGGGTATTCTAGATTTCAACGCCAGAACACTAAGATCAATCAAGTCGCGCCAACTCATCCAAAAATCCGAAACCGAAAGACTAATCTACAGGTACATCAACCGCAATCCCCAGAATTCCACCCGAGTCCGCATGCAAGCCATGTTTGCCCTAACCGAAAACTTTCCTCATTCCGCAAACCCTACTTTTACCAAAAACCGTTGTGTCGAAACCGGTCGTGGTCGTGGTGTTATGAGCGATTGGAAACTTTGTAGATTTCAATTTAGATTAAAGGCTCTTAGAGGTGATTTACCTGGTGTACAAAAATCTAGTTGGTAAAAAATATATATATCGAATGCTTTAAACTTTAATCTTCAAACTAAAAACCAAATACTTTAAAGACTTTATCTTTTTGTTGTTGGTACTCTATCATTTTTTTTTCACTTTACCGAGAAAATAAATTCTTCTTTTATTTAGAAATACTAACAAGTCTCAACAACAAATAAATTATACTAGCAAATGTTATAGATATATAAAATGTATGTATATGTTATAAAATATGATTCCCCTCGCCCTCCCTTTCTTTCTTTTTCTTTTTCTTTTATTACCAAGTGGGTCTAGAAGAATTCTTTGCTAAATCAATCATCTTCCATCCTGCTGTAATTGGATTATCCATGTTTTCAACAATCTTGGTAAATATAGCCACATAAGTACACGCTTCAATCAAATCCTCTCTTCCCGATACTATTTCATTGCTTATTGCATTTCTAAACACATTGTTTTCCTGTGTTTGGAAGGTAATGATAATCACTGGTACATCATTATCCAAAATCTTTGCCGAATGGAAATCCACGTGTCTCAAGTCTAATATCTTACAGTCTGAGATTAACCCTTGCTGCTGTTGTGCTGTAATTATTGCACTCAATACATTATAGCTAGCCTCAGAACACCATTCCTTCAACGTACCAACATCTCCATTCAAGTACGCATCCATCACCTCTGGAATTATATATTCCCGCAGCTCTTTCAAAAACTTGTCTATTGTAAATTCATAATCGATTGTATCTCTAATCGTTCGCAATGCTGTCGCTGACTCTGTCTCATTCACAAAAAATCCAAACACTCCTCCTATTCTCTCCTTTATATTCCGTCCAAATTCCACCACTGGATTCTCACTCTCTCCAAGCTTCTTTTGTGCATTGAATATCCCCTGCATAACTGAACTATTCGCCTTGAAATTCTCCCAACTTTCTTTCCACTTCGAATCATGGTGCAACACCATCCCTTGTCCCGACTCTGGATTCGCCTTAACTACTCTTCCTTTCCCCTTTCTGTACTCCTCAAATGTCTTTGCCCGGTTTGTTGTACTCAACACTCGGTTCGCTCTTCGCTTCTCCTTGTCCGTATACCCTCCATATCTCCCACCAACCTCATCCACGTATGAACTAACATTACTCGCTACACTCTTGTATACTTGTGTCTTTTTAATTGGTTCTGCCGCCACAGACGCCACATTTTCCACTACCTTTGCTGTACTGGCAATTGCACTCCCCGTAGCTTTAGCCACTTGTGAATCCGCCACTTTACTAATCCCTTCTCCCAACACTCCCCCGACTGCCACTACCGTCTTTTTAATTGCCTCCGCACTCTTTGATGTTGCCTCCTTGGCTTTTTGCATCGATTCGGATTCTGTTACTGCCGAGGTTTTGTCGCCAATCAGTTTGACACTATCCTTGAATTCCTGATTCTCCTTCATTTGTTTCTTTAGCGAATCTGCGAATGCCTTTATTGGGCTCACATGCCCTCCATTTGAATACAACTTGACCCCAATTGGTGCAAGTACTTGTACCTGTGGATTTACTATTTTTTTGCTTATAAGGCTAGGTCCTGTCCTTAGTACTACTCTTTTGTATATTCCCGAATACATCTTTTATTCTATTTTAGTTTTATTCTATTCTATGTTTTTTTTTTACTTTTTTTTTTGTATAATTTGAAATTTTAAAAAGTTATATTTTACTTCACAACCCTATTTTTTTTTTATGTATCTAAGAGCTAGTACTTTTTTTTTTTTGCTGTTCTTTTTTTTTTATGCTTTATCTAAAAACTTATAAATCGACACTTTGCTAAATCATAATTTACCACCATAAATCGTTAGCGAGTAAAAAAAAAAAAAATTTTTTTTAAAGAATATTTTGGAATCGTTATGATAAATTTTCTTGGTATAACAATTTTCATCAATAAACCACTCCAATCAATCATTTCCTACTTTTATTCTTTCTCCCTTTATTTGCTTTATAGACTTTTACCAAACTATACTGAAATGATGCAGAAATAAGACGAGAAAAAAAGCTAGGAAAGAAGGAAGTTGAGAAGAAATAAAGTAGAGGAAGAGGAGGTGATGGTGGTGGTGGCAAAGGTTTGTGTGTATAAAAGCAAAAGTGTGCTAGATGCTTAACCAACCTTCTTGGTTTGCTTAACCAATTAAATTATCCAAATTTTAAATAATGAAAATAATGCAAGAATCATTTAATTCCTTACATTTTTAAAAAAAAATGGAATGTGGAATTGTCATGTCCTGTGCAAAGTATTATTAATTAGTGCTGTTTTTTTTTTAACCTTCAACTAAACTGTTCTTGGCAATACGTGGCCAAAGATATTTTCTTGTACATTTTTGTACAGTACTAGTAGAGTTACTATGAATAACAGGATCGGTTTAAATACATGTAATAATAATTAGAGTGTATATGCTCCAGAAAACATTTCTGAAACCATATGGGAATGTATCATTTTTCTTTTCACTTTGTTCATCACTGATTTTATGCACCCAGAGTTATTTTCTCACTTGAACCAAAACGATTATCAAACATGTGTGTTTAGTTACATAGTGTTTCAGTTTATTAAAAAACTATTCAAAAGGAAATAAAAGAAAGAAAAATATTAATAACAAATTATAGTAAATCGATCATTATAGAAGGAAGCTAGATTAATTGCCGTTTTTAAAAGCAAAATAAATTCCTACAAAGGATGTTACAAGGTTGGCAATAGCACTAAGGTTTGCAGTGATAGCTCCTGCCATGCGACCCTTTGGTCCAAATTTGGTATATCCCTGGGCATACAAGAAACGACCAACCACATAGACGGCACCAAGAGCAGCAGAGAATCTGGGGAAGTACAATCCACCCAACAATACTCCGCCTACAGCAATTGGAAGCTGTTCAACATAGTTTTGGTGAACTCTGATGGCAGAGTTGAATTCTACCCACTCTTTGTCTGACAATTTGGAGGCATATCTTCCACATCCCATATCTGGATAGTCAATCTTGTACTTTCTTCTTGAATGTCCGCAAGCTACACCTGCTAGTTGGCACTGGAGGAGCATGGCTGCTGCTGCCAAAATATTGTATCTGTAATCACCGTTTAGATCTACCATTTTTGCTGTTTGTTATACCAAGTTATGTATTAGTATATGATTAAACTATTGGAATTTGGAATATTTTTATTTTCTGATTTATTTTTGTAAAATACTTGCTTGTTATATACTTTTTTTTAAAATAATTGATGTATCGAGACTTCTATTTTACCAAACATATCTATTCCATTTTATTCTGTGTCATTCGATTTGCTCCTAAACCAAAAATGAAATTTAAATACAAATACACCTTTATGTTTCAACTTTTGCCTAGAGTTTCCACGTTGTAAATTAAATATGGAACGCAAGACAATCCAAAAAAATGCCATTAATTTTTTACTATTTCTATCTTTCCAGTATTTAATTTGACGCTTGTATTTCGGAACTCGTTTATTGCTTAAACAAAAAAAAAATAAAAGAGATTGATTTGACAAGGGGATTTAAATACTAGCTACAGTTGATTTGAAATACAAACTCCACTGCTTACTAATTAATCCCTGATGTTTTTTTTCCCTTATTTCCTTGATCTCCAAGCATCAACAAAAAATCAAATAATAGGAATGAAAAAAATCCAGTACAAACTCTATAAAAAAGTGGTCTTATATGAGAATACTAAACTTACAACGCGACCAGTACTTGGTTGGACTGTTAATCTGGATTGCATTTCCATCTATCCGAATTAAAAAAATCTTGATATATATATCTTGGAATGTTGTTAATTCAACTACTTTTTCTTTCTTATTTCATTGTTTATGAAGTAAGAAAAAAAGAGAAACTCTTTGAAAAAATATATAACAGGTCTTGTCTTACTCTTTAACGATCATAAAAAAAGATGAGTATTGTTGTTGTTGAAGGGAGGCGGAATTAAACAGACTGGAAGCTCTAGATCGATAATGCGATATAATGGTGTACCTCACCTACAACTGGAGATGTTTTCAAATATGTCTACTTGGATACTTTACAAAGAGATTTATCTAGATTGAACTAGATTGAACTCTAGGTATCACAAATATGTATTGAGGGTCAATATGGTAAAGCTCATTCAACTTGTTTGTTTTTTTTACAATTGGTGCTAGGTATATACTGCTACTACTACTACTGTTAATATCACAGAATGGACTTTATTGTTCCGCAATGATGAACTAATGTTCTAGAAATATTGAAATGTCGAGATCCTTTAGTGGCACAGTGCGCTGTGCATCTAAAGAGAGAATCGTGTTAGTATATTTATAGGCACCAACCACGCAGTATCACACCACCTTTTTTGGGTAATGTATCTTTTATATATCCTTCTGTCCAGGAAAATCTAATGGCTTTATTCCAACTTTGATTGACGCTAGAATAATAATGGGGATTAATCTTATCACCTAATAATATTTAACCAATAGCTAGTGTCAATTGCTATTTTTTTTTCAATGCCAATTATCTCCTTCATAACTCAAAAATCCTTTTATTCATATGTTCTCTTTTTAAATACACTGTGATTATTTGTTTGCTTACCTGAAAAATCTAAACAAAAAAAAAATTTTTTTTTTCTAGTTTCGAGCTAGAAACTGCGGAAAAGGAAAAAAAAATAAAAAAATGGCACAACTGTACTTACTGTACCACAACACCTTAAATTATCCGCAGTAATTTTTTTTTTTCAGGATTTTTTTTTCCTTTCAAGCCTCCTCCGCTCACTATTTCAGATTTACTATTTAAACTAAAGCTTTTCTTTAGAAATTAAGAGATAAACTGATATTGAGGGAAAGAAAAAGCCCTTAAAAAAAAGTCAAAGAGGTTAATACCAAGAAGAAGCTTTGAGCGCAGGGTTTTCATTCAGCTAATTCTTTGTGGTTTAACGCGATCAGTTTTGATCAATCTTGTATATAGTTTTGAATGAGTCGAATAGGAATCACGGTTATTGGAATTTTGAACGATAAACTTGAATATTTCTAGATTTTAGAACTTTTTCCTCCTCAATTAATCTTCTAAAAACGTAGATATAGAGTAGAGTGCAAGGACAAGAAAAAGGAAAAGAATAAGAATACAACAAAAGTAAAATTGCAAAGAGAAATGAGTATGCAACAAGAAAGTTTCCTGAACGGATTATCGACAGCTATAGTATGCTGGACGGTAGTTGGATTAGGATTCAAAACAGCAAAATTTTTGCGCAAGGGTTTAAGCAATAGGGGACCTACAACTCTTGAAGAAGGGGATGGAACTCGAGGGATAGAGGGCGAAAGCATTTACAAACAGATTGATGATTTTATAAGCAACAAAGACGATCGAAATGCGGCCAGTGGCTCGTTAAAACTGGGTGAAAAGGATGTTGACGAACCGGTAACTAGAGCTAGAGACAATTGGAGAAAGACTATAATTATGAGTTTTGGGCTAACGGTATTGGCGAGCGTATTGTACTGGAAACAGGCACTCCACCAAGACACGGATGAAGACGCCGATAAAGAACAGGGTGCAGTTCGGATGGCGCTAGCATGGTCAATAATGGGTGTGTACACGCTTTGTAAGGTATCTTCAAGCACAAGTAGTGAGGGAAGGATATTTGGACAAAGAACAACATTGGTAAATGTACAGACCGTTATTTTCATGTTTGCAAGTAGTGTGTATGAACTGTACAGATTGATTGATGTGCTTGTAAGTGGGTTTGAACAAGAAAATGGCAGATTTACCAATGCGATGGGATTTTCAATATTAAGGTTTTTAGCTGTTGTTGTAAATGCGCTTCTAGTGGGACTCACATACAATAAGGTGAGGATAGAAAAAGTGGAAAGCCCACTTGTACAGCAACAAGATGGAGGTGAAGCGACCAAAAGAATGGGAGGAAATGTATATACCAGTGCAACAAAGCTAGTGGAAACACCAGAATATTCTGCATCATTTATATCACGATTGTATTTCGCGTGGCTAAATAATGTTGTGAAAGAAGCCGGTCGGATAAAATTGGATTATATAGATTTGTTTAAATTCCAGGGCAAAGATCTTCCGGGATCCAATTGGGAAGAATATGCAGCCACCAAAAAACGATATCGTAACAGCTCGTTGCTAATCAAGTCTATACTCTATCTTCGATGGGAATTTATCCGGCAGTTTTCTATTGGATTTATGCTTACAATAGTCAAGTTTAGCGGACCATTTTTTTTAAACAAAATATTGACGTACTTGGAGGATAAGAATAATGAGGGGGGCGTGGAAAGTAATCGGAGTGTGATATATGGATATTGTGTTGGGATGTTGATATTTACGACAATTCAATATCTTTTGGAAGGGCAATCATTGTGGATCGGAAGAAGATTATCCATTAAATTGAAAAATGCACTCAGTTGTGAGATAGCAGATAAGGCGCTAAATTCAATTGATTCAACCAGTGATATTGGACCTACCGAAAAAGACGAGAAACAAAAAAATGACGATGGTGATGCAGAGGAGAATAGCAGACGAAAGATACTGAACTTGGTCAGCACAGACTTGTCGAGAGTGACAGAAGTGGCGGCGTATTTGGACTTTTTAGTAATGCTTCCGATACAAGCATTTGTAGGAATAGCATACCTTTACATGCTTTTGGGACCAGCATCGTTGTGTGGGGTACTGATTATGATTTGTTATTATCCTTTTACAAAGATGATATTCAACTACATGGTAGATTTGGAGACCAAGTTGAATTTGGTGTCAGATAAACGAATGGTGGCAATTGGAGAGATGATAGGAGGTATGCGAGCGGTAAAATTATTTGGATGGGAAGATAAATTTGTGGACAAAATAACAAACCTTCGTTCAAAACAGTTGGAGTATTTATGGAAATTCCTCAAGATGTGGGTGGTTGTGGGAGTGGGATCGTCAATTCTACCCATGTTGGTGTTGTATGGATCATTTGTGATATATGCAGTGGTTTTGAAAAATGAAATGACTAGTAGCGTGGCGTTTACTTCGCTTGCAGTCTTTTCTATTTTAAAGACAGTCTTTGATATGTATCCAGGATTTTTGACATGGTCACTTGGTGGATTGGTTTCACTGAGAAGAATTGAAGGATTTATAGGCAATGAAAGCTATAATCTTCCGGATATGAAACGAAAGCACACAAGCGAGAGCAGCGATTCTTCTAAGGATGCAGCTACTCGTAATGAGTATGATTTTGGATTTATTGATGCAACGTTGTCATGGGACTATTCACGAAGTCAAAAGAAAGATAAAGCTGACGAAAATACACCATTGTTGACACCAGCTGCAACTCCAAGCTCGTCTACAACGGTATCACTATCAACTAACGATGAAAATGATCATGGTAGCACAGGTTCCGATGGAGATAAAAAATCCAATTTCAAGTTGAGAAACTTGAATATAAAATTTCCAAAGAACAAATTGACTATTATAGCAGGAAAGATAGGGTCAGGAAAGACTTCAATATTGCGAGCATTGATAGGAGAGATGAAATTGGTTGATGGATATATCAAATACCCGACAGCTACCACATCAACAGTAATGGCAACACATCCAGGACTTGGCATGAATGCTATGATTGGATATGTGCCTCAGGAATCATGGTTGAGAAACGCAACTGTACGAGACAATATTCTGTTTGGGTCTGAGTACGACGTTGAGAGATATGAGCAGGTACTGAAGATGACTGCATTAAAGGCAGATTTCAGACAGTTGGTTAATGGTGACCAGAGTCAAGTCGGTGAGCGCGGAATCACGCTATCTGGAGGACAAAAACAAAGAATCAGTTTGGCACGAGCACTGTATTCACAAGCACAGTATTTGCTGCTAGATGATGTGTTGTCAGCCGTAGATTCTCAGACAGCTCATCATATAGTACACAGCTGTTTTGATCCTAGCAGCAGAAACAAAATAATGGAGGGAAGAACAGTGGTTCTGGTAACTCATATGATTGATTTGGTTGTCAATTATGCCGGCTGGG
>LSSK01001223.1:0-22053 GCA_001969505.1 Zancudomyces culisetae
TATTCATCAACACAAGCTGTATTACCAACGCCTAAGAAGTATACTGCTCCAACACCAAAATACCGTGCACCAAAGTATTACAAGTCAAAGTATTTCAAGTCAAAGTATTACGAATCAAAGTATTACTCACCAACACAAGCTGTATCACCAACATCTGAGAAATACACCACTCCAGTTTCAATCAGTTATGTAGCAAGACAAACTATATTACCAGCACCTGAAAAATATACCACGCCAGTTTCAATAAACTATTCATCAACACAAGCTGTATTACCAACGCCTAAGAAGTATACTGCTCCAACACCAAAATACCGTGCACCAAAATACTACAAATCAAAGTATTATGAGTCAAAATATTACATACCTAAATATCGTGCACCAAAATATTACAAGTCAAAGTATTACGAATCAAAGTATTACTCACCAACACAAGCTGTATCACCGACACTACAGAAATACACCACACCAGTTTCAATAAACTATGCTGCAAGACAAGCCGTATTACCAACACCTGAAAAATATACTACACCAGTTTCCGTATATTATTCATCAACACAAGCTGTATTACCAACGTCTAAGAAGTATATTGCTCCAACACCAAAATACCGTGCACCAAAATATTACAAGTCAAAGTATTATGAGTCAAAATATTACACAGCTAAATATTACACACCTAAATATTACACACCTAAATATTATGAATCAAAGTATTACTCACCAACACAAGCTACACCACTCACATCTGAAAAATATACTACTTCGACATAAAAATATCACTATACTCCAACAACAAGAATATCCTCACGCACCACAGGCTATTAAGTATCGATAGCAATTTCATCTAATTATTCAACAAAAAAGCTTCCCGGAATCCGTTAAGCTTAACTCTTTTTTTCCAGCTTGCATTTGATTCGAGACACAAATTTTCCAGTTATTTGAGACAACTGATAAAGGTTTGAGTGGCTGGTGTATAAACCACAAACCTATTACAGCTACTAGAATACTTTATTCCCTCCTATTTTCTAGGCTTATAATCTTGTACACCAGTACTGCTAACAAATAGTTAATGTTTGCATTATTTTTAATAGAATTAGGTGTTATACGAGTGTTGATTTATATTATACTCATAATTGGTATCACATGTGCGAATCGTTTTATTATATTTTCTGGCTTTAACTCTATGTAAAAATATTTTTGAAAATATTCTGGATAAAACGGAATTTATGCTGCATACAAAGTCCTCTTACTATCTCTTCACATAGATTTCGTAAGTGCTAAACGTGGTGTTTGTAATGTTTATCATTTATAGCAATATAAAAACTAGCTAGCTAATAGTTAATGGAAATAATGAATAAAATCTTGCTGGACCAGAATGACCGATCTCAACTGGGAATTAGAGATATCTGAGTACCATTCCCAGAAACAATAATATAACTGAACCCAAGCCGTAAATTGCACTAAAAAAAAAGCTAAATCAACCAAACTTGAAAACCAAAACAAGCTCATCCAATAGATATTTGTCTACATTGCAAAATACACCAAATTTGTTTGGAATCAGAGTATTTTGAGTTGTGAAATGTAACTAAAGGATAACCACAAAACCCACAATACAATAGTTTCAAACACAATCATTTCTAAAACAAGTTATTGGTTTGGGGTTATTCGCAAGGCTAAAAAAAGGAGGATATATGCTAAAATTGAACATTGAACATTGAAATTAACGATGCGTGGAAATCGTAAGAGGTACAGTCCGCCTGATAGCCTGTTCGAATCTATTTACAGTCATTCAAGAGTAATATTCTTTTTAATTCCTTCATTTTTTATCGAATTCCCATTCCATTCTTTGCTATTTTTTGATAGCGTAAATAGAGTTAAATTCATTTATTATACTAGGAAGAATTCCAGAATGATTGTTCGAGGTCAGGTAAATCTTCGCTCTTACATCTTTGACTCTGTAGCTACATTGTATCTAATCCTAACACCCAATTAATTCTCATTAGGAATGCACAAGGATCACTTACAACAGCTGGATAGGCCTCTACCAGAAAAACCCATCAGAAATAAGATTATCGAAAAGTATGGTCTCAATATGAGTACGAAATTTGTTTCCTTTACAATTTCTATTTCTGTCATTGCATTTTTATCAACACAGTGTTTAAACTAAGCTCTATTTGCACGTTTTTAAATATGAATTTTTAGACGATATTGGAAAAGCGAATGCAAGCAAAGATGAAAGGAGCGGGAAATGGCCTCTAGACACAAGAAAAATCAAAAACCATTTTGGAAAAAAGGAGGTGTATTTTTCTGAAGATTGCACAATTGACTCTTCCGAGGATTCAAACTTTGACCTTACATCGTTAAAATCGCTTTTACGAACCGAAAAGTATGCTAAATACGCGAATGATGTAAGCGTAAAACTCTTGGATAGAAGAAAGGAGTTATGGAGGGAGACGCATGAAAAAATGGTATTTAAAATATCAATTCGGCTACAAAGATTTACTCCTAAACAATTACTATCAACTATGTTGGCTAGTATTATTATTCAATATAGCATATGCTTAAAATTGGTTTTTTTTTCTAATGTTTCTTTTTAGGAAAACGAAAATATCGTTATGTCCAGACAAAGGTTTTTACTCTCTCAATTTGCTCATATGGCTATTTAAAGCTGGTATATGCCGATTGTATCTCTACGATATGATAGAAGTCAGTTTAAAATATATCGTAAAATATATTGATAGGATCAAAACTCAGAACCTCCAACCAAGTACTCCCTGTAGTTACGATTGTAGCAGCGATGTTGATAGCGAAAATACACGAAATTGTGCAAAAAATAACCAACCAAACGGACCAAAACGAAATCAATTTCTACTAAGCGAGGCTTATGAGTGGATTGGGAAGACATCTGAGATGAATCAGGATCTTAAACCCCTGGAAGTGCCATCAACAGTGAGTATTTTATATCAATTGCATTTAGTATACCATGTTACCATGACTAATATGTTTTCTTTATATATTCTATGATATACGCGATAAGGCTGACACTTTCGGCAAAAATGATGTGTTCAAGGAACAGAAAGTATTTTTGTTTGAAATGCGAAAGCTGTTGGCTGAGAGGCTGATAGGTATTTCATGTTCCAAATATAGGGTGAGTATCTCTTTACTTCTACTCCTCTATTAGTACAGATACAGAAAACCCTTCCACCATCTCCTTTTCAAAAAATGAAAATATCAATGTTGCATTGAAAGAAGGAGGAGCAAACTCAAACCTAATACAATTTATTATTTTAGGAGAGATTGTTAGTAAATGGAAAATTAGAATGGCTTTTTGAGGATGGCCTAAAGGCGTACGGCTACCCCGATGGAAACGTTAAGGTCATTGGGCAAGATACCACATTCACTGTCTATCTTTATAATGGGGACACCCTAAAGGTATTTCTCATGCTTCCAGTTGCGAAATATTAGCTACACCTCAAAAGCACTAGCATAAAAAGATATTTTTTTGTTGAAAAAATATTTAAAATAGGTTAATCCTTTAACTGGAACCTCTTCATATACGTTCAGCGACTCTAAAATAGTTAAGACCAAGCTTTGTGATGGTGTTATAACATACTCATTCCCTGACGGGGCTGAAATAACTGAACATCTAGATGGCTCGATTCACCAGGTTAATGCTGATGGAAGTATCACTGCTTTTATGAAGAGTTACATGCTTTAGTCGGAATACATCCTACTCCTTTTGTATTGCTAGTGTTTAAATGTTGTGATTGTACTTCTGGTTATTGTATTTTATCAGATTTTTTATGTAACTTTTATGATCTTCAAATAATGCTTCCGACTGCTTTTCATTAAGCCCGTGAAAAACAACACAAAACAAGTTAGTATTATAAAATAAATAAATAAGTCCATGGTGTTTAAAGTTTTAAGAAACTAACTAAGTGTATGTTTAAAAGGATGTATACTACTCAGTGTTAAATTAAAGTTATCTCTAGATTTCAAGTTTGGCAAATATGCTTTCCTAACTTGTTACCGCTTGCAATTTAAATGCCTGATCTTCCGTTTAACCCGTGATCATCATTAGTCTAGTAAGAGTTGGAGTATATGTTACCAGAATACATGCTATAGATATTTCCATAATTGCTGTAATCATTTTGCCAGTTAGTATAATTGCTGTAGTTAGCATAGTTATCATAGCTAGTGAAGTTATTCCATGTGTTATAAGTGTTATCGTTATTGTAATTATTATAGTCGTTGTAATTGTTGGAGTCTCCGTATGCAAAGTTGTATATTGTATCATTTAGGTAAGATTTATCGATGTTATATTTTTCATTTGAATTATTGTTGGAATCATACCAGGTGCTGTTGTAATTGTTGTAGTTATTATAGTCATTATAATTATTGTAGCCATTGTAGTTGTAGTTGTTGTTATCATTGTAACTGTTATAGTTATCATACCCATTGTAGTTCTCATCATCTGTATTAAGAGTTAAAAGTATTGGTTAGTTTGATCCTTTATCCATACACTGTACACAAGGTATATTTATTTATTTTAAATGTTGAAAAATGATACAAATAGAGGAATCAGTAGCAACTTACTTTTGAAGATATAGTTGCTGTATGCATCTAAATAACTGCTAACCCCATCATTAGTCTTAAAATAGCCGTTATAGCGCTGGTCACTGTAGTCATAGTCGGGATTTGTATATACTTTTTCACGGTATGGTTTTTCAATATTATAGTCATTATAGTTTGAAGTGCTGAGAGGATAATCATTTTTGCTTTCGTAGTTTTTTGTAACTGACCAACTATGGTCTTGAGTATAGTCTATGGGCTTTGAGTAGTCATTTTGATTTGTATTGTAGGAATAGTTGTTCTTAGAATTATAATTGTGATTGTAGTCAACATTGTGGTCATAGTTATATTCAGATGTATACTCGACGTTGTAATCAGGTTTGTAATCAGGCTTGTAATCAGGCTTGTAATCAGGCTTGTAATCAGGCTTGTAATCAGGCTTGTAATCAGGCTTGTAATCAGGTTTGTAATCAGGTTTGTAATCGGGACTGTAATCAGGTTTGTAATCGGGACTGTAATCAGGTTTGTAACCAGGTTTGTAATCAGGCCTATAGTCGGGTATATACACAGGTTTGTATTCATTATTTCCATAATACCCATCCCCATCCTTCACACCATTACTGTTATATTGTTCCTTTCCTGATGAATACTCTCTGTATTTACTGTCTGTGTAATACTCTTCGGGAATTGGGCCTGAAAGCACAACTGTTGCCATCCAGCCTATCACTATAGTGTTTGTTTTTTTCATTTTCCCTTATCAGTTGTTGTAAATTTCAAGTGAAGTTGTTATTTTAGCTGCAACAATAGTATAAAGATCTTGTATTGTAGTTGATTGTTGTGTTTACTGACGAGATATGCGTACTGACGCTTTGTATTTATATTGCTATTACCTCATCTCGTTGTACTTTTGAAATTTATTTTTTTAATTTATCTATTTATTCACATCTACATTAACAACATTATTTACAGCACACTAGTACGTGTCTGACCAGGTTACAACAGAGAAGGCGGGTTTCCCAATCACCCTACTCTCCTCGCTAACTGTATTAACTACACTAAATAATTAGTTAAATACCCACATCATTCTCAGTATAATATAATGGTGAACCGGTACAAATGTATCAGGACATGTGGGATTACAACAAATATTCTTTTTTACTTCATACCCGGAGATCGAGGATATTTTTTCGTAATAGTGGAGGCATTGACAATCTTAGCTTTTACTCAACTGTGCTTAGAAAAAAACGCTACTATCCTTCTGATATGGCACTAAGTGTCCATTCCCCTTGAATACACAAATTTAAAACCGTGTCTTTGTGGTGTAAAGCCAACCAAAGAAACAAAAACAAAACTCTTTCTCGTGGGTATAGTAAAATATTTTTTTTTGCAGTCTCGTCGCTTTTATCTCCCGTTTTCTGGGTGTGACGTCAGAATCGACAGCATTTTTCTGCAAAATATACTGTGTCGGGTTTTTAGCTAGCATCTAAATAATATTTGGAGTATGAGAGGGGAGGAGGAAATGAGAGAGCTATTGTGATCTTTTTTCTCAGAGAAGGCACAGGAATGTGAAGAAAAAGGGAAATCCTAGCCATTAACTTTATTTTTAGCCTGCAGCATACAGAGAGGCAGTGCGAAAATTTTTTGAGAGCACCCATTCCAGATTTAAAGCATCATTTTGGAGGGAACTGCCCAATAAATGTTTACACTATATAGTGCTCAACTTTAAAACAAAAAACCCACCTCAACAAAAACAGGGAGGAGGATTTTTTGGCTTACACATTATTCTATAAAAATGCAGCCGATGTTTTTGCAGTGTATATGAAATTCTATGTATAACGAGATTAAGATGCATATTTATCCACGTTTTATCTTATAAGGCCACTCTCTAGGAGCCAAAGGTCATTTCAACTTAAATTTGCGTAAATCTTTCTGTGCTGGTGAAAAAGCTATACTTTTTTATGTTGACTTGATATCTAGAAAAGCATCTATACTGAGAAATAGTTTGAAAACCTCTATAGCAAAAAAACTAAACGTACACAATGATACGTGCATCCTAGCTTTTTATTAAATGCACAATTAAAAATGGTTCTAACATTCTGGTGGTTGTACGGTTATAACCGAGCCACAGTTGGGGCAGGTATGTACTCTGTTTAAACACATAGGTGCACATAGTGGTACCCAAAATAGCGGCCAAAAAATAAAGCATGTGAGTGCAGCACATAAACCAGCTTGTAAACCTAAAATTTTAGTACACGCTTACTCATGTTATACACTTACTTGCAACTTAGAAGCACTGCTGAGCATTACAAAATATATAAAATACTCTATATGTTTAGAAATATTTCAAAATAGGATATTTACCTGGTCTGAGAAGAACAATGGTAACAACCTCCAATCTACAAACCGGGCAGTTTACGGCTATCGGTTCATCTAAATTCAGAGTAGAAAAATCAACAACAGGGGTGTTATATGGCATTGGACCCATGTAGCCACTATACAGCATATTTCTATCTCTGTCAACTGTAGAGTATGGCGGGGGTTCATCGTATGGATTATGTCGATGATCTGCTGCACCAGGTATGTTCTGACCAGTATTACTTCCAGTACTACCACCATTACTGGTTTCGCCTGTTCTAGGAACAGCGGGTTTAGGTAAACATCTTTTTTGTTTGCTGAAGGATATTTGGCCAGTATTCTCTGCTAGATTAAAACGCTGAAACTCTACTTGTGGGGTTGTTTGTAGAGAGGAACATTCAGAGGCGGGATATAAATTTGCGCTAAGATATCTCCTTGTATGATTATTTACCGAACTCGAAGGAAGTTTCAATAGCTTTTTTCGAGAAGTTATCCTTGTCTTTCTATGTGGTCTTTCAACCACAGCGGCTATGTTATTGAAAAGCTTTGCCTCTTTAAACTCGGGGTCATCAAGGCTTATTGAGCTTAGTTGTTGACATACTATTTGTTCACTTTTAATGCTTTTTCCTGGTATATGCGCACTGCAAATAATTGATGAGTTTTTTGGTAATCTTTCGCGCTTTATGGTTTCTTTATCCGGTGTGCTAGCACTGTTTTCAAGATATTCTGGATTTTTTCTAGCTAAAAACGTAGTCTGGTGCTGAGAAAACGAGTCTGTTTTTATGCTCTTCATACCTATGTGACGTGCCGCGCGCGTAACGCGTCTACTTGTTTGCTTATTTTTAGTTTTTTCATCGCATTTTAGCTTTGACTTTCCTCCATTTACACATATCTCGTTTCTTTTTATATTGGCATCACCATTAGTACTTATAGTGCTTGAATCGCTGTTTTCTTTTTCGACGGTCATTTTAGTTAGTATCAGTTAGTGACCATAGCCGCAAACATCAGAGCAAATATCTCGTAAAATATTATCAATATTTGGTGAAACTAGTATATCAGTAATATAAAAAAATGTTTAAAAATGTAAAAAAAATAGGCCATTTAACACCCTATTTACAATTAAGGATAGTTGGCATTAACAGCACTATGTTATATCTTTACTAGCTGCACTTTCTAGCCATTTCCATACTCTGCTTAAATTGAAAAAGTGATTTTCTACAAATTTAGCCTGGAATTGTGGATCCGCACATTCTATTCCTTCCAAAGCCCAGTTTTATAAAACGGCCAAATTAAATGCGAACGAACAAGTCCCAGTTTAATATGAGGCATAAAGTCTAGACAAACTAACCCCTCTTTTTCTTTTCCTCTATTCTTTTTCTTTTTTTCTTATTTAAAAAAATATAGAGGATTAGAAAAAAAAACACAAGAACTAACAGACTTTACATTGATGATGTGGCGTTGTCCGCACCTATATATATATCTATATAAAAAGCGACAGGCACTTCCACCCCATTCGACTCTAAGGTTATATCATCACAATCAGATCAGAGTTCAGCTAAACTGAGCTAGATTTAGAAATTTGTTTTTTATTAACAATAAAAATCACACACAAAAAGATAATCGAAATAATTATGCCTTTCTTACGGGAGAGAATAGTGAGTATGCACAATTCTTTTGCACAGGTCCTGAAAGGCTATTGTGTGTTGTATCAACAAAACTAAAGTTAATCTCAATCTCGTTAAGGTCAACACAAAACTCGATTTGGATAAAGTATTTCTCAACAAACATCGATGTAGAATAGCTCAAAACACGTAGAGCATCAAAAAAAGCGCATTTGCAACTATAGCCTTCCCGCTCCCTTAAAACACTCTCTTTACGATTATACCATATGATATGATCCACAAGTATGTTTGTAGTACTTGTACAAGTTTCTTTAATGACGTAGTAGCTATCGTGAAGGTGGCTTTTATCGTTTTCATATGATATTTTTTTGAATCCTAGAATGGTTGCATCCCTTTCGTAAGGTTTTAGTAAAGTTAGACCGTCTTTAATCAGCTCCTTGGAATGGTATTTACTACCTGATGTAAGCTCTCTTGAAACTGCAAATTCGTATATCTCATCAAGCGCAAAAATTTGGTTTTCTTGGATAAACACCAGTACAATAAGCCGATATAAAAGACTTTTCAAAGACATTTTACTGGAACTAAGTATTACGCGTCTTTTTTTGTTTGTGTTTGGTATTTTATGTTGGTAAACAAATTATACTCTTAAACTCAGAACCAGTGATAGTGTACTAGATATTTTGAATACAAGAAAGTGATGACTTGGTGGAGTAAAAGACAGCATCCAATATTCATACATTAAGATTAAAGTGTAGACTCTATAACTGGAAAACTTCATTTTTTGCCAATATTTCACTTTGATTTCATATATTTTTGCATTATCCTTTATTCTGATTTAGGCTTTTTCACTTCACTTCACTTCACATCCATGTTCATCTATTTTGTACTCACTTTAGCTGGTGTTTAGATTAAAACCTGGAGTATTATTTTGTCCCATTTAAGAAAAACCCTGTATTAAAGAAAGCTTGTTGTAACCTAAAACGAATTTAGGATATATTTTGAAACATTTCGTGTGATACTTTCTTATATAATCCATAGTGTAAATAAAGCAAAAGAAGCTTAAAACATGTTGGGCTCAATTATTAAAGCGGTTAAAAACGTCAGTATTAGCAATGCATGCTATATTACTTTATAAAAGTAAGCTAGCATCAGCACCTTAAATTCGGTAGAGCAACAGAAAAGCGTATTAGTTTCAACAAACATTAAAATACGATTTTAGGTCAAGAAAAGCTACAAATTGGGGTTACTACTCAAGAATCAGAGACCTATTGAATAAACAAAGCATGTGGTTTTTGGTGACTTCATAAACCAGAATATGGGTGCCTACTTGGCTTGTGTTTGCAAAGCATAGTCTTTATTACTTGCTAGCAAAATAAAAGGTGAAACAATGTCTATATTAAATACAAAAATCCTGCTCGTTTTTCACCAGGATACTCGAGTTCTACAGTCCTAAAGTAAGCTATTTACTAGACATTAGCACTACGAAAGTTTCATCGCTTTTACACCTTCTTCAATATCTAAATCGGTGGACATTTTTCTAAAAAACCGACTCTCTATTCGCCCCAACGCAATTGTAGGATTATCCATCACGGGTTTTACAATTTCAAATTTACATTTCAGCTCATCATCAACGCACATAACAGCCGCCGAGTTGTCAAATTCACCACAATAATTCGGTGCGCTGAATATAGTTACTAGTCTCCGATCTGCAAAAAATTCGTATCCATCCTCTACAACCATATGGGCACGGCATATTAGGTCCATATTGAATTTTTCAAGGAATGACTTAACTACAGACGGTCCAAAACAAAAAGAAACACCCCGATCACTTTCAACCCACGAGGGTTCATTTTCGCTTGATTTTGAGTCGTGCTCCTCTATGTGTTGCACCTCGGCGAATTCGGGCCCAGGATCAAGATCTATATCGGTGTCATCAGATGTGCTTGTACCAAAATCAGTGGGATCTGACCACAAAATATCAGCGATTATTCCCATGTCCGGTATTTCATAGGGTCTTTGTATTTCCTTGAGCTGGTTAATACTTTCAAGTTGAGGCGATAGTCCACCATGGACGCAGAAAATCTTGTTTGAAACGATCGCAGCAATCGGAAGGGTATTAAACGTATCAATTATTGCTTTGTAAACTTTGATGGAGCTCCTCCGCTTACATTCGTCATAAAAGCCATACACTACATATTTACATTTTACAAATTCTTAGTTTTAAACACAGGATGTTTGATAACTTGCTATTTGGATGCATATTGAGAATACTTGAACAAGTAAATTAAAGTAAAAAAACTTACCCCTAGTGACTCTACTACATTCGTGATTCCCCCGTAACAGAAAAAAATTATCTGGATACTTGATTTTATAACAGAACAGCAGTAATATTGTTTCCAATCCCAATTTGCCTCTGTCCACATAATCGCCTAAAAAAAGATAGTTGTGCGAAGGTGGAAAGCCACATTTGTCAAACAACCGCAATAGATCCCAAAACTGACCATGGATATCTCCAACTATTTTTAATGGACTTGTTAATTCTAATACGACTGGCTGTGCCATGATCACTTGTCTAACCGCGTGGCATATTGTAATGATTTCCTTTTCTTTCAAACAATTGATTGTTTTTGTGTACCTCCCTATAAACCCAAATTCCAAAAGCCTGAAAATCATATCATCCATGTTGTACATTTTCTTGGACTTTTCAGGATGCTTTACAATAACCATATCGGCATTGTTGGGCACCTCAAAATAGTCCGCAAGCTCTATACTTTCATTGTGTTTAATGGAGACCCTTCTAGTACATGCCTTCTTGTTGCACTTTCCACATTCTGGTTGCTTCAGGGTATTATCGTTGATACCAGTATGCTCGTGCAGTGTAAGAATTGACTCCGCTGGTTTTCTGGCCAACCTCCTACGGTTCCCAGTTGGGCCTATAGATTCGAGTTTCTCCACGATATGTTTCTTCTTTTTACCTCTTACTCTGCTTTTCTTAAGCTTTGAAAGAACCTTCATCTTTTTTATCAGTATTCGGAGTTTTTTCTCTCCTATATGTTTGTTTGTTTATTTATTCATTTTTAGTATAGTCCTTAAATCTATGGTAGCTGTAACTCTCTATTTTCCTCGCCCACTTTTCGGAGTTAACGCGGATTTGCAGCTAGCAGGGGATCTAAAGCTGTGCTAATTAGCTTAAAACCAATAAATACTCAAATACAAAGCTGTGTATATTACCCAAGTAGGTTGTACAGTTATTACGACCGAGACTCACTAGGTCAAACAAAAACACTTACACATTTAGGCAGCAAGCAACAGTAGAAATTTGTGGCGGGTATATAGCAGTATTGCTATATTGCTTATTCTCGGATTAATGTACAAACCGGTATCAAACAACGAATGATATTTATTATATTTTTTCTGAACTGGTTTTTATCCTTACAGTATCTAAGCCGCCTACAAAATATTCACACATTGTATAATTTAGTTCTTAACAAAAAATAAGCATATTAATTAGGTATGTGCTCCCATGGGTACTCTACAGTTTTTTGTTTTTTTTATTATTAAAAAGGGGGTTTAGATATGTTCTAATACCCCCTATGTACTTTCTACTTACCCTCGTGTAATTTGTTACCTACCTTTCATTTCAAGTTCAACGAATGTTGGTGGTATATTAGCAATAATTATTTCTGCCTGGCTCATAAAGTTGCCTTTTATCCAGTATATATTTTGGCATTAAATCGAGGTTTATAGCCAGGAGAGTTGGTACAATAATAATATTGATATATTTAAAACGTTTATTGACCAAGGGTATAATATCTTTGCTCCTAAACTATTAGCAAATGTCGTTATTTCTAATTTAATTTGAGGGGAAGAGGAAGTTGAACTAAAGAGCAAATCAAATGGAATAAAAAAAATAACAACCATAAAATGCTTGTACTAAGAGAATGGACGCGAAATTATAATTGAGCGAGGCACAGAGCTGTGTAGGATTTTATGAGTTTGTTAAAGGGTTTAAGAGGAAGGTGTGATTTGCACAGGTTATCCTCTCAAGCTTCCACAAATAAGTGCAGGATAGTTGATGCTGTTTTTTTTTGTCTTCCAATTTCTATCGAATAAAATAAAAAGAACGCACGAGCTAGCATTAACAAAGGCACAAAATGGGCTATTGGCACCTCCACAGCGTTATGAAAAAGTGAACAGTTCAGTTATCTTTGGAACTAGAGTGAACTTCCACAAATGTTTACTGTACAGTAGCTCTTTCAGTTAATGGTTAATACACGTTTTTTCCACAAATATTTGTAATTGCAAGAGGGGGAACACATTGGAAAATATTGAAAAATATTGAGAAATGGTGAAAAAGTGTGGCTAAAAAAGCCTAAATAAACTGTTCCATTTGGTGGAGCACGCAATTGTTTTTTCTCAGCCCTATTTTTCCTATGGATTTTGATGCCTAGAAGGGAAAAGAATGGGTGATGGAGAGCGAGAGACAGACAAACAGACAAGAAAAGAGAGGAAGCTGTAATGGTGTACAGAGAGGGCAAATGGTAGCGGGGGACTTGGGTTCCGACTTGAATGCCCCCATTCAATTTGCGTAGCAAAAACAAAACGCACTTGGAACCAATAGCTGGTCCTGTAAGAAAAAAGTGTGATATCTGAGCGACCTATAATCTGAATATATGAGCTCGCATAAAAGAAAATCACAATCAATGGCTGGGACAGGGGGGATATTAAAACGGAATAATGCAATACAGGGTCTATTTTCATTGAGCGCATTATTTCATTGGTGCCATTCAAAGCTTTGCGAACATTTCATCTAGCTTTTTCTACTTGCATTCCGAGATACTTGTTTTAGTTAGCTCGATAAGTATCACGGAAAAGAGCAAGTGTATCATAAAAAGATAAAGATAAAGATATCGTTTGTAGAGCAAAAGCGATGGTTTGATGACTCGATCACAAAACTAGTAGTGGTCTTTTGAACCTCTTTGCGTTCGTTTTTTCTTTCTCACAATATTTTTCTAGGAGTGTCTTCAAAAAAAAAGACCCCATTGAGAATAAACTTGGCACTATTTGACAAATTTCCTTCGGCAAGCTGCGCCTGTTGAATATCTCGATGGGGTTCCACTTGTTCTTTCCATGAGGTTACCAGTCTCGGATGTGAAATATATGTTTTAGAAAAAAAAACAAGCATATTTATTTAAACGTGCTGTCTATGTTAACATCCATAGCCAAAGAGGAAAAACAGACCTATGAGTGTATGTAATAGATACTGAACTAAACTGTTACTAAACTACAATGGCGAATGTAGACCAAGCTTGGTATTAAATTCGAGTTTTTTGATTTTTTGAGACCTAACAAAGCGGGTTTTGTCGCAAAATTTACAATATTCGTTCACAGGGACCAAAACGCACAAGGGGAGGATCACAAGCCCAAATATGTAAACCAAGAAGTTGACGTTGCTGATTGTATGAGGTGGAATATGCTTGTATGTCGTATATACCAGCGAAAAGGCAATCGAAAAAAGTGTCAGAGCAACAACGAAGAGGAAAAAATAAAAATACTTGGAGCTGCTTGTCCCAGCAGATGTTTGTGTGGCAGCATTGTTGTTGTTTAAATGGGCACCTGTGGAGAAAGAGACTGCTGCTGCTGCATTGGGAGTTGGGTGTGGCATAGTGATGTTACTGTGTGCGGTGGACGTTTTTGTGTGCTCAAAAGATCTGGCCGATGATTTTACGTTGTTGCTACTACTTCTTCCAAAGCGTTTAAAAGAAAATGAACGGATAGCAAAGGGTAAACGCTCAGTGAAAAACAGTTTAAAGGATGTGTAGGTGACAATTGGCTCAAGTCTGTCCATCATAGTAAGCCCAAAAAAAGAAAAAGATATCTGCAACTCCACAAATGCAAACATAGTGGCAAGAGTATAAGCTCCGGAGGGTGGTGGAGGAGAGCTAAACAAAAGTTTGGCCAGAGAAGAGTTATCATTGGTGAGGGATAATACAGCCAAGTATATAGCCAATGTGTTGATGACGATAGGAAAAATACGCAAAAACCCATACAATATACTTGATATTAAACCTTTAGAGTTAAAGATGTTTTTTGAAGGCATTATGGTCATTATATCGCTTGAGGGAGCGGAAAGCAGAAAGGTAAACGAGATGCATGGAATAGTAAAGCATACCAAGTACATTGTGCTCAGGGAATCAACCAGTGGAGGCAGAGAAAAGAACAGCGGGATGCTATTTACAATTATCAAGGAAAGTACGCATCCAAGAGCAAAAAGTAAAGTCTGTTGCAGTGAACAAATAAACTGGCGAGACTCAGCAGCTAGCTGCAAAATCGAATACAAAGATGAGTCGAAAGGCAAAAATAGAGAGCAGTCAATGCCGCTGAGCAGTGAGGACAAGTCGAGAATACTAGGATTCAAGGCACTCGATATCCGAACAGAGGGGGAGACAGCACCTAGATTCACAGAGTCTTCATATTGAGGAAGGTGAGCAAAGTGGGATGCTGGAAGAGAATGTGCATATGAAGGAAACATAAATGGCGAAGGGCATGAGTGGAACAGGTTGGAGCAGCCTTGAACAGAGGCAGAAGTGAAGGACGAGTGATATTTCGGATAAACACCTATTCTTATATCGCAGTTATCAAAGACAACGGCGTTTGAATGCGTGTACACAGAACCAAATCCCAGAACAATATCTCCGTTCTCTCTAAAGATATCCACCATTTGTGCAACACTAGATTCTTCACATTCAGCAAACAACCTGGCTTGAAGAGGAATATCGTCGACTTGTTTGATATGCTCACGGATTTCTTGTATACCCTTGGGCAGCTGTGCTTTTATTTCGTAGTCTTCAAAGTAGCCACCTCTACTACCTACTTTGGCTCTTTTGTCGGTGCCGCTACGCCCAAGAAGTATCGTCGTGTTCCAATCGGTTTCTAGCCCCAGTTTCTCGCCAAAGGACTTACTTTGATTCATGTTAGTTTTAGAAAAGTACACAAATCGTATTCCAGCCAATGAGAGATCTTCTATAAAATCACAAACATCAGGCTTTGGATTGTCGCTAAACGTTAACAATCCCAAAAAGGTCTGCGAATCGAAAATTTCATTTGTAAATTCTTGATTAGGCTGCTCTGAAATTTCATCAGAAATATAATCAATTCCAATAAGTTCGTCAATACCCATACCATCAACTTTTCGCCCAAGCTTCCGCCTTGCTGTTTTGTACTCTCGCTTGAGTTTAGTGGAGTTACAGAGGTAGTGGGGTACTTCATGTTCAGAAATATCTGTTTGCTCAGCATCACCCCAGTCGTTATCCAGAACGACCAAACCGACACCAGTCCGATCCTGGTCATGTGCATTGCCTTTGCCTTTGCCTTGGTCTGTACTCTTCCTTCGCAGGCTTGCTTCACTTCTACTGACTAGATCAAGTTTTGTTTTAAAAGATTCAACGATATTTTCAGGTTTTGTTTCAGTCATTTTTATTGACTTGAAAGAAAAGCCGACGCATTGTAAATCCTGCATGAGTGTACATTTATAGATATCGTAAAGTTCATCCATCAGCTTCTCCTCTAGAGGCAAAACCCGTTCTCCGTCATATATCGAGTCAGAGAGACTGAGTATCATATCCAGGTCTCCACTACTATAAACTTGAACCTCATGTTTCCCATTGGGAATTTCTGGAAACACAAACGTACTGTGTATAACTGGAAGGGACAGTGCCAATTTACGATCCAAATCGTCAATGGATGGGTGTGTGGTGGAGACCGCTACCACATTTACAACGTTATCCGGACTAACGTCACCATTATTTGTACTAGAAACACCGATTACATTCCCAAGCCTACACAAGCACTCGCTATACACACCACTACAATATGCCTTTTTTGATATTTCAATGTTTTTTGAATGTGTAAAATTATCAGTTCTGTTTCCATAACTACAGTTACTCTGCAAAAGAATTCCTTTTGCTATTGGGAGTAGCTTATCAATATGTTGTTTCCAATCGAGCTGTTCCACTGATTGCTGCTGTAGTTGTGAGTGCTGCGGCGTGTAATGTTCATCTTCGTAGTTATAGTGTCCTTGCGGCTGATACTCATCTGCTTGCTCTCCTATTTGGATTTCCTCGTACATTTGCACTGGTGCAAAACGCATTCCGTACCGAAAGTCATTAGAAATGTCGATATCCAATATTAAAGGATGGCCATGACCGTCTGTTGGAACAACTAACTGTTCTGGAACACATTGAGAGATGGTTCCCTCCTGGTCAATGCTACAAAATGCTGTAATGCTACTCAAAACCTCAACCATCTTGCTGCTTCTGCTCATGTACTTATAGTCTGTATTTTTAAAAATCCAGAAAGCCTGGTCGAAAATCCGCCGTGCCGTGAGAGTTATGTCCTTTGTTGGTGGTGGTGCTTCTACATCAAATTCATCCACCTCTTCTTTGTCTAAAAACTCCGTTTTGCTTAGCTTTAGTCCTTCAAATAGCACTATCACTCTGGCATTTCCATAGTATACCGCCAATACTTTAAATATTTCTACAGTGAGGAACCCAATTGATATTGGCAGTAGTGATTTCAGCACTATAAATAATAACTCTGAGAAAACCACACGCCTTCCCTTTGTAAATGTACCTACCAATACGCCCGCTACTAGTAGCACTAAAACTGATGGCATAAGGTATTTCAAAATACACACTTTAATGTTTTTTGCTTGAGTTTCCATCCCGGAATTATGTTGAAACTTTTTCGCCGATTCAATCCTTTGTTCTAAGTAGTTTACTAAGGGTGTCTCCAAACACCTGAATTTTCCTCTTCCCCTCATAGCAAGTGCATCTTTATTCCATTCTTTCAATTTCTCGGTACTATAAAGTTCTTTTTCATTTAGTCTGAGCCCTTCTTCTTGTACCATCTCTAGTAGACATGGCGCTTCTTCACCGCATCCCAGCTCAACGATATCACCTTCTATCAAAAATAAAGTTGGGATGAACTCCCATTTTCCTGCCCGTTTCGTCTTGTATATTGTAATCGTTGACATGTTATTCTCTGTCTTCCCAACATATTCGCCTTCATACGATTCTATGATTTCGCTTGCTTTTCTTATGCGCTCATACAACTCCGCTCTTCCTTTTTTGTATTCCCACATCCGAATAAATATTAGAAAACCACCCCCTACCAACAATACCACAATTCCTACTATGGTTTCCACTTTATTTCCTACATATCTGTTTATATTCTTCCCAGAATCTAGATTAATAAGAATGAGTTCCACCACAAATAAGCCCAGATTTATTAATACAATACTCAACATTATACAGTCTATTAGATCGAAACCTATCGTTTTTCATATTCTTTTAATATAGTTTAATCAAGTTTTTTTTGTCACAGCTTTGTTGTTTTATTTCGGGATCTACCTTTTAATATACAATAAAGAGAATTAGTATCGATATGGGTTGCTTACTTTTCATCAGATTCTCGTTTTTCCTCTTTCTATAAAATCCATTCAGCACTTGCTGAATTTTCTCCTTAGCGACATGAGCGTCTATTTCGTCTATTTTCTCTCCCCCTCCCCCTTCGGCATCAACCACTATCTTTTCGCTTATCATTTTCACTTGTTCTTTGAGATTTAGTTGAAATAGGCGTTTATGGGTTGTTACATATGGTTGGTATCTTATCCTATTGTTGTGACACGCAGTATTACACCCCAAAGACCCCTTTGCTCATTTATTTTCGCTTCTGCTTCTGTTCCTACGCAAAGATTTAAAGAGTTTTTCTTTGGGGAAAATTACAAAAAGATTCAAAAAAAAGAGATAATCAACACAATCAAAGCAAGAAAGGTTGGCTCAATTTGCGAATTTTTAGAAAGTTGAGGATAAGGCGTTAGTTAAATTTGTACTTTGTGACTTTCTATCCTTTATTGTCATTTACAGAACTTTTCATGCTTCCAGATTCTAATATCTGGTACTTAATATCTAATTTCCAGTATCGAGTTATTGAATATATGTACAAAAGCTGCACAATTGCGCTTAATTAGTAGAAAAAAAGATCAGTATTAAATATTTCTATGTTTTAACCCAATTAATAAATGTCAGAAAATGGATATGGAGATAAAAAGCAATAGTTTTTTCAAGGCTCGAATGGCAGCGGAGATGCAACAACCAACTGAATCGGAAATAGATAAATACACGGCGTTTACCAAAGATAATATTTGTAAGCTCCAGTCGCCGGATAGGGACAAACTCACCACAAATCAAATTCTAGACACTGCTAAAGGCCAGCAATTTTAGGAGGGAGTAGTTTATTTCTATTTGGGGCTTCCCAAGATTCTTTTTTCTGTTCAAATTTTTTTCCGATTAGCCAAGTTAAAGCTTAAATGGGTGGATGGTAATTTGGAGTGTTGGTTATGTTTATGGGCATTGGTTTAGCAGTACGATTATTTACATGGAAGTCGGGCTTTAAACAGCTGCATAGACTTGCTTAAACTTCGATTCGCGTTCTGTTTGGGTCTGTTTTTGTTTTACCTTGTTTTCAAGCAACTCTTCAATTGATTGGATTTCTGGTGATAATCTCCAAATAAACCGTACTATCTTTCTTTTTGCTGCCTCTGATAGTATAATCAATTGGATGTGAAGAACTCTGTTATTAGGTGTTGGTTTTGAATGTAAATGCCACAACGCTACCACCAATGTTGCCAATGTTGCCAATGTTGCCAATGTTTTTACCAAATGTGGAGAGGGCTAAACACACAAAATCCTAATTATAGCATAACCAAAATTCTTTGACAACTAACCTGGCATTTTACCTACCATGTATAGATAGGACAGCGAGGGGTTAGTATTGTACACGTATTCCCTTTCTTTACCAAAATAGCTTTTCGAAAAAAAAAGAAAGGAAAAAAGTTACTTTTGGCATTGCACAGGTGGAAGTCAATGCCTAAGGTGTGTATAAACATAGTTGCTTCTGAACCATTCTGTCAAGTAGCGAAATTAGCGTTTTATTTTAATGTATTGGGCAAGATACCATTAAAAAACAAGCCATGATAAATGACTAGACCCATATTTTCACCACAACTTTTTTGTAACATTTTTGAAATGCTGCTATAATGTAGTGGATACCAAGTACTTTCGAATAATGCTTGTGTTTTTACGTTTCGTTTACAACCATTCTCTCACATTTTTAAGAGCTGCCCGCATTTTTCATTGTTTTCCATTGAAAGTACAAACATGAAGATTGATGAGCAATGTTCAAGATAGTAGTGAATTAGAGCATGTAGAAATCGCTTTTTTTATTATCTTGTTTAAACAAAGTACAAGTTCACACAATCAATAGGAACAAATACCAGTAATGAAACCAAAAAATGTTTTTCTTTATTTTCTTTGTCAGTGGAATAATCGCATGCATTAATTTAAACTCTCCGTATCCAACTATCATGAGATGTAACGCATACTCAAAAAAGTTTGGATCGGAAAAGTGGTATGTGTGACTTTGTGTCTGTGTGAACATTTTTTTTATTGATCAAGGATGTGTTAAAAGGAACCTATCGTAGTCTTTCACCTTCACTTTATGTTTTTTTTTTGGAACCTTGTCTGAAATTAGAAGGAAATCAATAAAAATGAAAGTATGATTATCGGCTAACTATACCTTCCAAGTTCCGCTGTAGTACACAAAGGCTCAGCACTTGAAAATGTGTATTCTGAGCGTGCTCGATATAAATTTTACACTATTTCTTGTTCCAAGTGGTACAGCCTTATAATGAAATGTTTGGCGCAAAAGTGGTTTGTGTATGCAGCTAGAGATGAGTTGAAACCGAAATATTGCGTCTTCTAACTACACAACATTCTATAATCCCTTTTGTATAATAATTGATTAATGGAATCGGTGAATCGTCAGTAATGTCAAAGCCGACCTCTAAATAATGCTGTTTGGGAAAAACGCAAAAATATATTAGCTAGTGAAAGCTAGAGAATATCATCACAATTTTATTTCACTTATTCAGCCAAAATGGGATAGTAGGAGCAAACATACGTTTTTAACATATACAAGCAGGTGGGTATTACAAATTAAATGCTACCTTTCTTTTTTGTTTTGGTAGAAAGAAAAGGTATAAATACTTACAAATTTTCGTTTAGTGATTCAACATCAACTTTATCTATCGGGTTTAACTTATAGTTAAATTAAAGTAACAACCAAAGATTGAAATATAAACTCAACACCAAGTAGCGATACTTGTAAATTAATACATAAATTAACACAGCAGATTAACAGTATTAAAAATGATTGGAATCAGTAAGAGCATTGGACTTGCACTAATTGGATTTACCACACTGGTACTTTCAGGTGACGCACAGAAGAAGGATGACTATGGAGCCGTAACCTACAACAAGCATGATGGTGGAAAGGTCGACTACAAGTCATATGGTGAATATGATAGTTACAGCTATGGTTCAGACCGTGATGGTTACAAGGGTGGTCAAGAATACTGGGGCTATAAATACCATCATCACCGCCACAACTGTAAGCGTAGAAAGGGGAAGAAATACTATGATGATGACAAGAAATATGTCTACCAACCTGACTACAACAATAAACACGATGATGGATATAAAAATGACTACAATGACGGATACAAAAATAACTACAATGATGGATACAAAAATAATTACAATGATGGATATGGTAAGAACTAGCTAATCTTTTTTTTTTATGCTAGAGCTCTGTTAATACTTTATACGTTTTTATATTAATTAGGTTATCAACAAAAGGTATGGAAGCGTGGTTTGGATGAATACCATCAGGAAGGTAAATGTAGAGGCGATTCATACCGCTGTACTGGATGGAACGCAAATACATATTTGCAATGTGATGAGGGTAAATGGCTTGTAAGAGAGTGCGGACCAGGTACTGTATGCAAACAAAATGGGCGCCATAGCATCTACTGTGGATATCCATAAGCATGGAGCTGTTTGATTTATATTTAGTGGTTACTTCTACATAGTCTTTTTTTTTAAATCACTTTTGATATTCAATAATTTTGGTATTTTGGTATTTTGCATTATAAATATTAACTATAAATAAACTATATTAAAAAGAAAAACCACAACTAGTTACTCTTAATTTTTCTTCTTTATAACTTTGATGGTTCTGTCCAAAATATACACAGGATTTCAAAATAAACATGATGTAGTAAGTTGGTGATAAAAGATATTTAACTCCAAAAATATGAATAATATAATACTTTATCTAGGTGGTACATATGATAATAAAATACTGGTGCTACTAAAAATGAAGTTAATCGTGTAGTCTCAAATACTGCTAATAAGTTATGGTAAATAAACAAGTAAAAGTAAATAAATGTATATCCAAAATGATTTGTAGAATAAAAATGACTTTTTATTCTTCACAGCTTTGTGCGCCCTACCAGAACCTTTGATTCTTTGTTATGCGTAGTTATAGCCCATTCCTATTTACATTATTATAGTGTGTTTAGTGTTTATAGCAAACATTGATTTGT
>LSSK01001225.1:0-34331 GCA_001969505.1 Zancudomyces culisetae
AGTACATTTTTGGTAAATGATAAAAATAGCGCTTTTGAAATAGTTTCTCCAACACTCTAAACAAAAACACCAATGTCTTTTCACAATTTCTTTTATTTTTTCTTTATTTTCGTTCAAAGTAGCAAAGTACATATTAAAAGGACTCAAAATCTTAATGTTGTTATTAATAACACCATACGCATGATTCATAGTAATAACAGTAGTATGCTAATAAAAAAGGTGTATTTAAAAATGCTAATATTTCACAATTATTGATGTTTTATTCATTCTTGTTGGAGTTTTACCCCTTTTACATGGATTTATTAATTCTTTTTTTTTTTACTCTTCTAGTACATTAATATCAATATCCATATCCATATCCATACCCACATCACGAGGACAAAAGCGATACTAGTGGGTGTATTTACCAAATCCTATGATTCTATTCCTACTTTTATTCCTCGGGCCTGTTGTTTTTCCTTGGAATTTGTAAATATATTTTATAGTTTTTGAATACTTTAAAAAGCACCACCACACCACAAAAAAATATACATTATATTACACCAAGTAGAACCGATGTACTTTAATGTATTTGTTTTAAACATTTCAAGATGTTTTGAATTATAGGTCTTAAAGCAAGTTTTTTTTCTTCTTTTTTAGCACTATTTAGTCATATTAATTTTTATTCTAGACTTTGCATAGCTTTTTCCAGTTCCAGAATTTAGTCACCCTTCCCCTTCCTCCTCCCCCTTGCCTTCACCTAAAAATATTGTTATGTATTACTCACTTTTTCGTCTACATACCCGCCTCTTTCTAAATCTCTTTCTCCACACTTATTAGAATTATATTATACTCGATTGTTGGTTTTTTTTTAATTTTGTGCTGGTTTTAAATTTTATTAACTAGATTTTTTTTCTAAACAAAAGTTATTGTCTCAATCTCACAGAAAAAAACCAAGTAGAATCATTCCAGAGTAGGCAGTAGAAAAAAAAACAGTGTCTAAATAAGAGACTACTGGCGACATATTGATGGATTTAGACCCAAGTTTCCGGGTTTATTGTACTGATGTACACAAACATCATTATTCCAATCAAACTTGTAGTTTCTCAATGAGATGGCAAGCGTGAAGAGTCGAGCAAGTTTTCGCATTTGATTTCTCATACTTTACTTTTCCTTGTTATAATTGCATTTCATTTTTATTTGTAAAAACTTCAAGATATAGCTCTGCAACACTAACGACTACCTGAGTATCAATACATATACCTGTACCTGTGTAAAAGCACTATTTCATTACATCTAAGTGGAGACGGTATAACTCCTAAAATTTGTTTTCTTTTAGTTAATTTTTTTGTAAAGTGCGACCAACAAAGGTTATGTCACTCATTGATATTCATTTGAATGAGGTTTAAAAAAAAAGCAGTTTCAAAGCCTCTGCTGTTAATTAAGATGCATACTTCTTTTATTTTTTTACAACTGAACTTGTAATAGTTGCAATTCTTCAACTTTGCTGAATTCAAGCATGCCTGGTCTCAGTATTTATATCTAAATATTTTTAAGAATCCCATTTAAAAGGCTACATTCGCTATTTGTACCTAATCTGTGCATTGTAGAATGTGATTGAATCAGTGGTATACTGTCAATTATTTTAATTTAACATAATTAAAACTCGTATATAAGTGCTTTATTCTATGTTGATTAAATACCTAAATCAATAATATCAATAATACAAAAAAAACATTCTACATATAATAAATAAAATACTGTTTTGCATATAATGTTATAAAGTTAAAATTTTTCAGTTGGTCCTATGGTCTAACGGTCATGACATTGGACTTTGAATCCAGTAGCCCGAGTTCGACTATCGGTAGGACCTTTTTTAAAAATAGATTTAATTTTTTTTTGCTCATCGTCAATACTGAATGATTTTGTTGTGGGTGTGTACTACTAGGATTAATCTTTTTTAAATTGTTATTTTAGATTTTGTATGTGTTTTAAGTGATATACATCGATAATACACACCTAATCAATACTAGAGCCAAGATCAGTTAGATGTTTGCAGGTTTGGTTGGTTCATTTATGCATTTAAAAACACCATTCCATTGATTGTAAAATCTTAATTCAGCCATAGCCGTTATTTTGGTTTATTTATGTTTATTTAAAAAAATTGATAGTAGCCAATGTATATTCGGCGGAGCGACAACCATTATCTCCCTCCACACACACTCTCTAACAAAGCGAAATAAAAAAAAAGGAAAGAAAAATCAACACCAATTAAAGCTGGCTAATGATGTTAGGGTTAACAAGTTTGGCTGCATCTTTATCCAAGAACCAAAACAATTCGCCCCTAATAGGATTGACATTGGTCGAGGGTAGAGTTTTATCATTTTTGTTCAATATGCTATCCATAATTGTATCCTTGCTAGCTCCAGTGGCGACAAAGACCACATTGTGGGCATCATTGACCACAGGCAAAGTCAGGGTAATTCTACTGCTTGGTGGTTTCGGAGAGTTGTTGATATAAGTAACCCAGATATCGGTGACGTTTAACTGTGGCATGTGTGGGAACAACGAGCAAGTGTGACCGTCTGGACCTACACCCAGCAAAATACAATCAAATACAGGATACCTGACAGTTTCTCTAGAGGCAAATGCCTTGACCAATTGTGAATTGTAATCATCGGCTGCCAGTTCCGCATCGTGTACAAGCTTTGAGTTGATTTTAATCACTTGCTCCTTGGGTATATAATTTTTAGTGTCTTTGTTGAGCTGATATAGTTTG
The DNA here is from genome assembly GCA_001969505.1 of Zancudomyces culisetae. Taxonomy (NCBI): domain Eukaryota; kingdom Fungi; phylum Kickxellomycota; class Harpellomycetes; order Harpellales; family Legeriomycetaceae; genus Zancudomyces; species Zancudomyces culisetae. The sequence goes on from LSSK01001225.1 coordinate 2,759, forward strand.
TCTAGTATCGATGTCTTGACTAGATTATAGTTGGAATCTGGGCTCGAATGTGGAACACAACGTTCATCGGAGAAAAAGATCCACCATTTAGTAAAATCTATATCGCGCTTTTTCTCTGGATTTACCAACCCTTGAGCTACTATTTCGGGTAATGAGCCACCAGAGAATGCAACCATAAAATGACCAGACTTTTTAATAGCTGCTGCTGAGAGCTTCTCCAGCAAATCGCATACCGACTCTGAAATCTTTGATTTTTCAAGCGAGTAAACCTTCCTAGACCGCATTTTGTTCTTTTTTTTTGTTAGCTATAAACTTGTGTAAGATCTATATTTCGTTAATGATTAGTTTTGATATATTTTAAACTAGTATAAAATAATCAAAAAGCTTGAGCTCTACCTGAAACAAAATAAGTTGACTGTTTAGCTTTGAAAAGAGTTGAAAATCGGAGAAGGGCGGATATTCAAATATGTTTATAAACGTAATTTTTGGAGATTATTTGCAGTATTTTTTTTTTCTTTTGGAGAATTTGCGCGCTGCCAATGTAAGCTTTTCTTTTTTTATAACAATTTATGTTGGATAACAACTATAGACACAGCCAAAAAAAGGACCAAATAGCAGGCCAATGATCAGCTAGTAAAAAAAGTAGTGAAAAAATAATTGGAAAGCCTACTGGCTAAATATTGGAGTTTCAAGCACAAATCAGCCGCAACCGGCTTACCAGAATCATATCAAAAATATGTACATACAGAAAAAAGTTCAGAGCTGAACATGTAAGCTAGTAGACCAACTTTGAGTAGAAAGGAAGAGGGAGAGAAATGGAAATAGAAATAGAAATAGAAAGAGAGAGGGAATGAAAAAACCAGGTTGTAGCCAGGTAGATAAGAACAGGCTAATATTATTCATTCTACTTTCCACGCTTTCTCCAGACATACTAGTATACAAGCAAATAATTGTACCCACTGGCGTTGGTTAGCTTTCAACGCATCAAAATACATCGGTTTGAAAATAGTATAAGATACATAAGTGTCAGTGGATACCGATATAGGTGATAATAGTTTATAACAGGCAAAATCAGGCAAAAAAAAAAGATAAAGCAAGAAAAAGCTAAAATTTTACAAAATGAAGGTCACCATACTCTGAAATCTTTCCTCCATTAGCCCGCAAATTTTGCGGAATAAATCTCGACAAGATTGTATGATTCAAACTAAAAGGCTCAGCACCATCATTTCCGCACAAGACGTCCTCATAATAATCGAAGTCCACCACCGCTTTGCTCGAAGCAAACATTGGATTTCCGTTTCTAAAACCAAAACCAAAGCCAGATCTGGGCAAGAAACACGCATCTTTGGTAGTGTGTGGATAGCTGATGAAAACTTTCTCCTTAGCTCTGGTAATAGCCACATACGCCAGTCTTTTCTCTTCTTCAAAATGGTGGTGTAGTTTGGCCTTAATTATATCTGGGTTCGTGTTTTGATATGGGTCATTGGACAGCTGGAGAGATGCCTGTGTGGGCAGTCTGGGAATTAATGATTCTATAAAAAGTGGTAAAAAAACAACAGGCCATTCAAGTCCCTTGGCCTGGTGAATTGTGGAAATTATCACAGTATCTCTGGCATCATTGTGAACATTTGATGTGCCGCTTTGGCTGTCAGATTGATCAGGCGGTCCAATATCGTTGGTCAGAGAAGAGTCGGAAAGCATACTCAAGTGTGCAACAAAAGATAGAATAACTGGTCTAGTGGCTATGGATGTAGAGTCGATACTGACACAGTTGAAGTGATACTCGTCAGTATTTTCTACATTTTCCGACAAAGATTGATCAGGATGACTAGAGTCTGCGGTAAATGTCGAGAAACCCTTCAAGATGGAAACCAAGAAATCTTTGTGGAAATCGAGGTTTTGTATTTCTGCGGATAAATTCTCGTCTTTTTTAGCACTATTATTATTATCATTACTGTTGTCGTTGCGCTCAGTAGTGGGGATAATATAGAAAGGTTTGATTGTATCATAAACAGAGCAAATAAACTCAGATAGTGATGATTTGCCAATTTGCCCGCGAAGATTATATACCTGCTCAAGAAACTCTTGCAATGACTGTCTAGTTTTACCCTTGACAACCAATGTCTTGATCGCAAAATCCAGACATTGCTCAAATCCCACAATCACAGGTCGGGAGTCTTCAGCAGATCTCTCATTTGTGAAAAATTCCTTTGCCACTGATCCCTCAAGGTCGCTAATCCTTTTCAGTGTGGCTGGCCCAACACCAGCTACAAAATCCTCAATACACGACTTCATGGCCTCCGAGTCTTCTTTCAAACACACCGCGCGCAAGTAGTTGGCCAGTCCAAGCCATTTTCTGGATGATACAAGTGACTGACCACCGCGTACAACGTATTTTATCCCCTGTAGTGCCAACGCATTTTGCAAATTTTTTGTTAGGATGAGTGGACCAAATCGCAGATTTCTCATTAATATCGCTATTTCTCCTCCTCGGTATCCTCCTTTGGTAATCAAATGTTTAACGCATCTAGCAATGGAATCTGCCTCTTGAAACTCATCCCTGAACCTCCATAAGAATGCGCTATTGGTATCTCTGTCGTTAGTCTTGTTTTCTGGCGATGCTGTAACACTCACTCTTAATCGAGACAGCAATTTGTTGTCTAGATTTGTTGTGTCCATAACCAGGTTTCCCAGATCCACCAATAATGCTTTTGACCGATAGTTAGTATCAAGGCTCTGGAACGAAGACTCTTTTATTCCTTTTTTCTTGTAAAACGCCAGTAGTGGTTTTACTGGCTTGTTGTTGCTGATTCCAACATCGTTTCCATCGACAAAATGGTCCAAAAACACTTGAAAATTGTGATCAGGCGCAGCCCCACGAAATCCATATATACTTTGTCTTTCATCTCCGACAACAGTGACATTCCCTTTTGATTTTTGCAGTGCCATGATGATCTGCATTTGCAACTTGTTTAAATCTTGAAACTCATCCACCAGCATGTATTCCATTTGCTTGCATACTTTCTTCAGGATACCCTTGACCTCCAAAAGTTGATTTCCATAACTCAACATGTCGTCAAAATCCACCAACCCCAAGCTTCTTTTGCCCCATTGATAGCTCTCCATCCACTGCTTTTGGTCTTCAAGAAACTCGTTTGCTTTCTGTCCCTTTGCCCTAGCCTTTTGCACAAAATCGTACATTTTACTCAGTTTTGACTGGTCTAGGTTGTCGATTGGCCTGTGTGCTCGCCTCGTAAATTCCATGTACATTTCTATGTGCTTTTCAAATAGCTCCTTATCGGTTTTTACCAGATTGGTATCTATTTTAATTTTTGTCGCTTTCTCTATCTGTTTCCACAACTGATTTACTAGGCTCTGCTCAGTCTGTTCTTGCTTCACTTCTTTGCCTTTTACTACTTTTGCATCATTCTTTTCAGTAACTGTAACCAGCTTTTCGAGTTTTGGTAGTTTTACATCTACCCTGGCGAGCTCCTTTTCAAACAACCGCAGTAGTTTTAGATTGTATATCCGATAAATGCCTCTCTCCAACGCCTTTATACTCTGTGCCTTTGTCGATATCACCATTGGTTTGGTTTTAAACCCCAGTACTTCGTAGTATCGAAAAACCAGTTGATAGCAAAACGCGTGAAATGTAGATATGATGGGTTTCAGAGGTGTTACATTGGTGGTATTCACACCCTGATGCGGCATTGTATCTGTGTTTTTCGCATCCATCTCAATTCGCTGTTTTAATTCTCCAGCCGCCTTGTTTGAAAATGTCAGCACCAATATTTTATTTGGTTGTACACCCATTTTCACTAAATACTTGACCCTGGCACACAATGTTGATGTTTTCCCTGATCCAGCACCAGCCACTATCAATAGTGGACGACTGATATCAAGTTTTGCCAACTTTGTTTGTTTAGTATCCAGTTTCCACTCTTCCCCTTTTTTGACTCGGGTTGCTCTTTTCTCAAGTTGGAGGGATTCAAGAATTTCTGTTATTTTTTCTTCCATCTCATTACCACTGCTGTTGGAATCTGAAATTTCAATCACTTGTTCTTTCTTATTATGTTTAAAAATCCTATCATTAATCCTAGCTCCCTTCAACCCGTCGTGTGCATTACTCTTGGGATCTTTGTCGCCATTTTCATCGCTTTTCGTCAAGTGTACTTGCGAAGCGGTTACAAAACTCGAATACGCTGCTTTTGATTCAGCGACGCCATTTTTCGACCGAAAAGCAGTATACTTGTGGTTGCCACTTTTAATTAATTTACTTGCTGGCTTTTCTTGGAAACTGTCTTCTAAATCATCGAATGATATTTTATTTGTCAACGCCTTCAAAACCCCTGTATTCACCGTATCTAATGATGTTTGTGGGCTGATTAATATCGGATCTGATATCGGATTTTTTTTAAATGGCGTTTTAAACGACTTTGAGCGTTTCATGGCCCAGGGATCTGTCCACTGTTATATATATTTTATTACTCTGCGGCCTTTTTAGACTTTTGTGTCATACCCTGTGTCCTACGATTGTACCTTTACCCTGTTTTCTTGTCTTTTTCACCTAATTTCGACTTCTTTGACATATATTTGTATATTTATTACTAGGCTGATATATTTGTTTACTATTAATCCGATGATGTACTGGTGAATAGCTTTTAAAAGTTGTCCAAAATACATTTTCCATTGGATTAGTCTAAAAGTACCACGGATTGGAAAAAAAATAGAAATATCCACAAACTGGCATACATTGTTGGCTAATCATGTTTGCTTTAACTGATTTCTTTTTCAAAGCTAACAGATGATTTTTTATCAATCAACCCTTTCAACACCATTCTATCAAACCAAATCAAAAGCAAAAAAACAAGAAAAGATATACAGTTTTATTATAACATGGTGATATTCATGGTTAAGCAAGAAATATAATTTTAAGGAGGGTGTGGAGAGCAAAACAAAAAAAAATGAAAGGAAGAAATGGGGGCATGGAGAACAGCTATCGCCTCATGCTAGTCATCCGCTTTTTAACAAAATCTTTCACCAAATCATGATTTTCGCTATTGATTGCCATAACCCTTTTCTTAGGATTAACCCAGCATACAGCACCCAGTTGCTCTGCATATTTGTAAGCACTATCAAAGTCTTGTTGCCTGCTGAACTCGTGGTACAAGTATGCTATTTTTTGTTAATAGGTGTTTTACAGTAAACATTTTGTACAATTGTATCTCATTAATAATAAATGCATAAATAAACACGCAAACAGACACAAAAATGAAAACGAATTGTGGTGAATGCAGATGTGTTTTAAATAGCATACCTGATGTTGGGACCAGTCTGTTCTTTTCAAGTTCCCATAATCGTATTTGATCAGTAACTGATATGGGAATTGGCGGAGTATTTGTTTTCATTATGGGATGCGCATACATGGTCAAATATGTGACGATCTATTTTACAAGTACTTATTCTCTAGTATTCGTTTTAAATATGCTTCAATCGGTCAAGTAAAAAAAAAAAAGTTAGATAATGTTACCTGTTCTGAAGTGATTCCATTCCTCAGTGCCCTTTTAATACTTTCTCTAGTGATAATTCCTGTCACAAGGTTGGTGAACCGTCTTGTTAGCTGCACAAATAAGCTCAAAATTGAAATTTGCAAAATCGAATCTATTCCACCATTCATTTTTTTTTAAAAAAAAAGTAAAACCAAATGGCTTTCAGGTATGGTCCACCACAACATAGGAGCATAGAAAATTGTTTTTGTCTTTACCTGTATAAGCGTACAAGCGATAGTTGGTTTCTACAATTATAAACCCAGGGTCAGAAGCACCACCATTGTCTTCTTCATTCCCAGAGCCACCCGTTTTAGCTAGCGTACCCATATTACTCCCATCGGCACCTGCATTTCCACCAGATACAACACCGGAATAGTCATTGAAACTAGTTGTCTTTGAGCTACTCAGCAATGATATTGTTGTGTTTATACTGGACACCGAAGCGCCTGTTAATATACAAATTAATCTGGTGGGAATAAACTCAATACTATCACTCCTACCACTCTTACAATAGTAAACAAAGCCCAATTCGTTCAAATCCTTCAGAGTTTTTGCCTCTATTTGGTCATATGTTGTATTGGCTAGTTTATACACTTTTCCAAACTCCAGGCTTCCAAATTGAAAAAATACTTTCATTACTCGTTCTATTCTCATATGAGTAACGTCACTGTTGTTGACGTTGCTGTCGGAAGTACTACTGCTGCCATGGTTACCATCATCGTTTTGTATATTTGACAAATACTGTAATAGAATCGTCCATATCTGCGAACATAAATCCTGTAGCAAGAATTGAAAGCCTTGGCTTGTTATGATGTATTGCCCTTTGCTACCACTATATTTCATCAGGTTAGCTCTTTCTAATAGTTTTAACACTTTTGAACCTGGCTTATACTTTTCGGTTTTTGTCCCCACCATGTAGTGTAAAATCGACTATACCCATGAGATTATAAGTATTGTTATTAAGAACATTATTGAGATGTGTTGGTATAGCTAGCAAATAGCTTCACTAATGCATATATGAATACATGAATAAACACTTGCCTCCCATTTTTCGGTAGTATACCTATCTAATGCACCAACTGAAATCTCTGGATCCTTATCTACTTTTGAAAACTTGTCTCTGCTGGATCTATTTTAATTACATTATTGGTTTTTGTATAGCTAGTACCGGACATGTATCAAGTATTTCTTGTAGAAAAGTTTAATATTTACCCTCCAGTTAATCCCATGATAAAATGCTCGCGAAAATCATCATTTAAATAAATCTGCTCTGAGGAATCGGTGATAATGTGCAATTTTCGTAATCGTTTGGTGCAAGACACAATAAAGTTATCATTTTCTCTATATTTACAAGATTTTTGGGTGATTATGTTATACAACGGTTCAAAATAGTACAACATTTGGCTATTCTTTTCTTACTCTTGTATCTGTTTACGCCAGACCATCACATCTGTTGTAGAAATCGCCTTTTTGATATACAAAATCGACATTATAATCTGCTTGGAAATTGTTGGTAGCAGCCTATTGTCATTAATTCTCGTCTTGTTAAGTCGCTTTTATATGAAAATGGTAAAACAAAAACAAAACAAGCAAACAAACTCACCATCCCCTATCCTTGACATTTGGAAGAGGAGGGTAGAAAAAGAGGGTTGGTATCAAAGTAAAGATTTTGTTATAAAACATTTCATAAATTCTAGAAAATCACATAACAACACAGCAAACTAAATGTGGTGAATGAAATATATGTAAAAAAGAAACGTTACCTGAATATGGCCAAACACACTGCAGGTTCTAAGTATAGGTTTTGTATGACTGGTGTGGGTAGGGCTTCTAAAAATTCCAAAATGGTTGCCTGGAATTGAGTGTCGTTTTTTTCTTTCATCGTTTAATTATATTAGTTGAATCACTAGTGCTTTCCGAATAGAATACAATGTTTTTTTCAGGGTAGTAGGTAGTTGTATATTCGTTCTTGCTTATTACCACTACTGTTGGAGTTGAAGGTATAGTTAACTTGGACTTTAAAGTGTACATTAAATTTTACTATTGCGAAAATAAACAAAACGAAAAGGGATAAATCGAGAGTTTATTTTTGCGGACAAGAATAAACACGCCTTTCCCACGTAATTAAAGTAACATTATACCTATAATATGATTCAATTTGTAAAGCCAAAATTTGAAAACATTCAAACTAAAATACAAAAGCGAGTATAAAAATGTACACACCATATCAATAATCCAAATTATCTACTCTTAGTAAACCAGAACTAGAACCAGAGGCTAATAAATGACAAGAGCCCAACGAACTGTGCCAAGCAGAGCAGTTGATTGAAACCCGATAGTCATATAATACGCCGTCATTATCATACTCTTTTTTGATCCCACTGGCACCTATACCAGCAGCCGAGGGGCTTGTATACCGCTTCTGTTCCTGGTATACGAAGGTGTTCTCGTCTGGGTGATACTCTAGGGTATACAAAGTATTGTTGTAGACAGTGTCGTGGGCCTTATGTTTGGGGAAATTCGGAGACAAGGGAAAATTAGTGTCGGAAAGAATTACTGATCCATCAGCAGCTGTCGAACTTGCAATTTGGTGGAATTCGCTGGTTGCTATATCGGTTAAATATGACCTGTGTTGCGCAAACCATGTAGTTGTTGCCATTAATATGTTTACAAGGCCGGCTTGGGCGCTTGTGTTATCAGTGTTGTCGATTGTAGATGAATTCGCTTGAGTATTGCCAATACTTTTGTTGCCTGTGGAATTTCCCATTCTTTCCATTTCCTCAATGATCAGTGCAACTTGGTCATCGACATCTTCCTTTGAAATATCGGTTTTTGAGTTATTCGTTTTCACAATTTTTGTTGTAGAACCAGTAGCTGCATCAGTATTCTTTTGCTGTTGATGTGGCAAGTATTTACCATATCTTGAGATTGATACATGAAGTTCAGTTGCTGCACATTTAGTAGAATCAATCGATTTAATAAATGGTGCAATCCCAAATATATACGTCGGATTTTCTGTCTTTTTTTCATCACGATCACGAAGGTAGTTTAGTGTGGGACTTTCTTGCCGTCTAATAGTATCATACAGCTCGTAAATCCCAGGGATCAGAATTGTTGGTCCAGCTCTAAGCTCATGATATGGGTCAGAAAGCAATGCCATCTGTCCTCCTCTAGTCCAGCTGACTGCATACCGGTAGTCCAGACCAGCACTTACAAGATACTGCTGCGTTGGTTTGCTAGTTGATTGTAGGTCTAAGGCGAGTAAATTTACATCCCCCTCTGTCGTTCCAACCAAGAAATGCGCCCTCTCCAATGGGAAAATTCCAACTGGCCCCTTAATGCTGGTCTTTAATAATTGTAGTATTTCATGCCTAGTCGCATTTAACTTTGGTTTTTTCAAACTCTTTTCTTTATTTTTTTCCGTTGCGGCTTCACTGCTATTTAAATCCTTGGCAAAGTATAACTGTAAAAGATCTTCATGTGACAGTTTTTTTACCAAAGCTGTAGGTGGAAGAGCGCTCGATGACAAAATGGTTTTACAAGTTGTGGATGTATAAAGCTGAGGAACTGCAGGTGATGCTCTCTGAGAATTGTGTGGAGGTATAGCTTCAACTAAATCTAGGTCTTTGGTGCAATTATAAACGTGACTAGAAACACTCCAAATTGCCATGGATCCATTGTACCCAAACGTTACAATTCGATCGCACCCAAGCCATTCCAACTTCATAATAGTAGTTCCAGGCATTCTGATATCCATAAGCAAGACTGGCATATTTATATACTCAGCTGTTTGCTTGTCTGTAGAAATGGTATTTGGGTGCGGAACTACAAACACCGCTGCAGTTCCATCACCAAACATCGCTGCCAGTATTCCTATATGTTTGTATTTATTCGATTTATAAATCTCATTTGTTTCCGCAAACCCTGAAACCTGCCTTTTCAATTTATTTGTCACTTTTGTATTATCCAAAATCAGCTTTGACAGTCTTAGCATACTGAAATAATCACTTAGGTTATTATTTGGTCGAAGCGGACACCACTTGAGACCCCAAACTGCGCCTCTATCATGTACTATAACCAAGCGTAACCTCAACGCCGTTTCGTTATACTGCCATATCTGAATCACATTGTCCTGATAGATTCCCCTGTTTGTACCATCTCCGTCCGAAGAAAACGATAATTGTTGGTTGAACGCAGAAAAGGGTCTACCGTTAATTTGGGTAACTTCTGCTTCTTTTTTGATGCCCCCAACTGCCAAAAATGACGTGCATGTTTCGTCAGATTGTGGGCACCAATCCATCGCCCGAATCAGTAAATTTGTATTCGCCACTCTGGTCTCCTTGTTGTTATCATTTTTAAATTCGACAGCTTCAAAGTCCTTTACCTGGCATTCTATTTCCACTGTACCGTTCTGTGTGTCCTTTGTACAATTTTGCTTTTTATTATCACCCTTGTCACCCTTTTCATTTTTACCAGTTTTACCCTTTTTGCTTTTGGTTATTGCTGATACATCTACATTCCCATCACCTTGAATCACCTTCAAATTGATACCCTGTGGGTCACCATTTGGCGCATATAACTCGAGCTTCTGATCATCTGTTATACTTTGCCACATAAAGTATCTCTCTAAAGCCTTATTGTCCCCGCAGTAACTTGCTATACTCGACATTATCTCAAATGACTTTTTCGACTGTGCCACCCGCAGTAGCGGAACATCAGTTATTATTCGTTTGTCAAATAACGTAATTCTTATCCCGCTCTTTCTCGATACAGCCTTGGGCGCCTGCACTGAATTTTTTTTCCCAGAGAACGCCGAAATTTCTTTCCGATACAATCTCACGCTTTCACTATCCATATCATCAAGATAACATTGCATCAAATATTCCTTTTTTACTTGCCGACCATCCTTGAGCCATACGTTCGTATTCACAAGATCAATATGCTCCCTGTATTTAGCCACAGTTCGGTGCGTTTGGTACACGCTTCTGAGCGGAAACTCTCTGGATTTCTTGTCAGAACTTGCACCCAACGAAACTTTCCCTGCTTTTTTCGTTCTTTTAGGCTCTTTGGCATTTTTATGTTTACCTCGTGAGCTGCGCCTATCATCATGCTCGTCTACGTCCATGTCATCATCTTGCTCTGGTTCACTACCTGCGTCACCTAAATCATTTTCGAGTTCGTCTTGGTCAGCATCCCCCATATCAAAATCAGAGTCTTGGTCGGGTTTGGATGCTTCTGGTGGAACATATTCATCTGAATCTTCGTCGTGGTCCTCATAAAATTCTTCTTGTTCTTCGGCTTCTTGTTCGTCATCATAATATATCACTTTTCTCTCTTTTGGTTTGTCAGGAGTGGTAGCATTAGTAGATTTGGGTCTGCCCCTACCACGTTTACCGCCTCTACTACCTCTACTGCCCCTACCACCTGTACTTCCCCTACTTCCTCTACCACTCTTAACATCGCTAGTCGCTACTTCTTCTCGCTCATCCTGCGTTCCAACCACTTTGCCTCTACCTCTACCTCTACCTCTTCCTCTTCCTCTGCCTCTGCCTCTACCCCTACCTGAATCTCCTCTGGATGCCTTATCGCTATCAATATCCATATAATCACCATCAACAGCATCATCATTAACGACATTACCGTTAACCACATTGTCATCAATGGTATCGCCACCTGTATGATTCAGGACTTCAGGACTTTCACTATACAGAGTAGCCTGTTCCGCCGTCAAATCTTCCGCATTTTCAGGTGCATCATTACCCACATCTTCCTCTACCTTTGAAGATCCACCTCTTGCACCCCTACCTCTACCTCTGCCCCTGCCTCTACCTCTACCTCTGCCTCTTCCTACAGACACAACTTTACTTGTACCTACACCTCTGCCCCTGCCTCTACCTCTCCCCCTACCTCTACCACGACCTCTACCGCGATGTACTGTAGTCGATTCTGTCTCTACGTGATTGAAATTTTCAAAATCACCATTTTCATTTTCATTTGTGTTTTCATATGTATTTATATTTATATTTTTCTCCACCCCTTCTTCAGACTTCGGAGTGAAAGGCGATTCAACAATGTCGCCATCAGTACTTCTATTTTCAGTTTTCACACGCTGTACGCCTGCAGAGCTGCGACCAAGCGATTCAGCCAAATTGGTACTTTGATTGCTGTCGCTATTTCTGTTGAAATTCTCTGTACCACTATCGATTTGTTGGTGTTGTTTCTTGGTATTCGAAATAGATTTAAAAAAGTTTTTCAAATTGGCTGTACCTCTACTTTGCGCTCGAGTTTTAATTCCCCCTTTATCTGTTGAACTACTGGGCGCGAGTTGTGGTAATTCGAGTTGTTTAGGGTTTGTTGTTGGGATTTCATTATTTTCGGACGTTTTCTGTTGTGTTTGGATTACTTGCTGTGCTTCAGAATGTGTGGTTTGTTCTATCGCCATCTTTTTCTTTTTATCACTTTTTTTTTTACATGAGCGATTTAGATTAGCGTTCTTATTATTTTATCTAACTTATTTAAAAAGTGGTTATTTGCGATCCAAGCTTATATATTCGATTTCAACTACATTCCATTCTTTGAATTGAACTGTATTTTATTTTACACTTTCTTTTTACCACCAAGTAATTAACCATTACTACAGGTGTTCATTCTAATATCACACCTAAACTTTTTACTTCATCTGAAAGTAAAAAAACGAGAAAAATCTAGTAATGGTAAAAATAAAGAAAAACTAATAATCAACATCAAAGCATAGTAAATCAGTTAAACTAGTAAAACCCAAAAACCCTTTTAGTCCCGCCACCGCTACCACTACTAGCATGATCGCCATATTTTTTATCCCACTTACGGAGCTCCGTAACTGAGTTCATGTCGTTGCTACAGGACGAGGAAACCATATTGAACGCCAAGTCAAAATGGTGATCAGTCAGCACCAAACCGTCCGGCTCCAACTCCATATTTGCATCAATGATTGCGCCAGCATGTTTTGGTAGTGATTTTTTGGATTTTAGGTGAGATATCCACCTATTTAAGATTTCTGGTGTCAGTGGCGGAGGATATTTTTCATTTTTTTGTGTTTCATGATTGCTATTACTATTGTTACTGCTATCGCCGCTGATCCGACCACTGTTGTCAATGTTGTGGTCGTTTCCACTGTCATTGTTGTGATCAGAAATGGTGGAAGCATGTTTTGAGATATGTTCTCTAACGGCAGACAAAGCTGCAGCTATACACAAATTCTTCAAATCCGAGCCAGAATAAAACTGTGCCCGTTCAGCTATTTTGTTGATATCCAACGCTGGTGAAATTTTTTCACCTTCCAAGTGCAGTGAAATGATTTTGGCTCTGTCAGCAGCTGAGGGCAAATCAACAAGAATCCTACGAGGAAGTCTACGCAAAATAGCATCATCTAAATCAAACGGTCGATTGGTAGCCGCCATCAAAATAACTCGAGAGTTGGCGTTAAAACTGGACTTAGAGGTCAACCCATCCCACTCGCTCATAAACTGATTAATCAAATCGCGTTTATGCGTCGAGTTCAAATCACTCGAACGAGCCGCAAACAAGCTATCCACCTCGTCAATAAATATCACACACGGTGACAACTTGCGTGCTAAGCTAAACACTGCCCGAACCAGTTTTTCCCCCTCGCCAACAAACTTGTCGTTAACATCGCTGGATTTGATATCCAATACTGTACTGCCGCTCTCCCTGGCTACCGCCTTGGCCAACATTGTCTTTCCTGTGCCTGGCGGACCAAACATTAAAACTCCCGAAATACTGTGGCGAGCAAGGATTCCGCTACTGTATAGTTTTGGACATAGCAGAGGCAGCGAGATTAGTTCTTGGAGTGTCATAACAGTCTCAGGACTAGCAACCACATTTGAGAATCCAGAGGGAATTGAATTTGGATCAACTACACAGCTAAGCAGTCGTTTTTCGTACTGGTTAAGCTTGTCGCGATTCAGACTTCGAACCCGCCGCGCTGTTTCTTCAGAGGTGCTGTGGTGTGCTTCTGGAACTATTGGTCGTCTTTTCTCTGGATTCGCATTGTTATTTGCATTACCCACCATCTCCTTTTCTTTTTCACCTTCCTTCACCGGTTTTTTTGTTATTCCTCCTCCTCCCTCACCCTCATCATCCCGGTCTTCCTCACCCTCCCTATCTTTCTTTTCGACTTTTGCCTGTTCAGACTCTACCATGTCTTTACTATCTCTTGCAACCCGTTTTTTAATTTCTACACTTCGACTGTCGCGTACCAAAAGCCCCAGAGCACCCATAGGCACATCTGAGAATGGGATTGCCTGTTCTGTGATAAGGTTATGTGTGTAAACATAATCCTTTGGTTTTGTTGATGCTTCGCTCTTGTCAGGATAATACTCAAATATTCTCTTATCCACAGAGCTTGCTGCTGTTGAAACAGCTCTTGTGATTGGATTGATGGCCAATGACATACCCAACGCTTTGTACGACCCAATAACTTGCTTCCAGGCCTGCAAAAACTGACTGCTTGTAACCACCATCGCATGGTTACCTGATGGATCGTCTTTTTGCTTCCAGAAATCTACTGCTGTTCTGTTTTCCAACATTTCTTGCATCATTATACCAATACTGTTCTTTGCTAGTCGGTGGATAAATGTTTCTGCCAAAAAGACTCGCCCTGCTAGATTTCCGGGAACCAACTCCAATAGCTTGATCAAGGTGTCTACCTCGATTCCCTCCGTATGTCTACCTTTACTACCATCTCCTGACAACACCCTCGAAACGTGTGTTGCCGCTGTTCTAGTCACCACCCGCTGCCCCACCTCCTTGTTGGTTTCTATCACTGTGTCCAATGTTACACCAACCACCCCGTTTAGCATAAGGATGTTTCTAAGCACCAAGGCATTCCTATTAAGTACTTGTTGATATACTGCCTTTTGTCGGTTCGATATGTGCATTTCACCTCCATTGTTCCATAAACACCTAATACTGCTTTTTTCTGCGCAATACTCCGGATCTGAAACCGGCAGCCCTACACGCGTAAAAAGGCTTGAACCCACCACCCCCCCTCCTGTATTCATTGCCACTCGTCCCATCTCTTCTCGAAACTTTCCTTTGATAATCTCGCCCAAAATAGAGGATAAACCAGGCGGCTCCACCCCTTTTCCTGATCTTTTATCTCCAACTGATGTGATACTCACCATGATCGGTGTTGGTGTTTTTCCCCCCGTCAACGCTCCCCCTATCTCATCAATATCTTTCTTCGAAACCACTCCTGTGCTCGCTGTTCTCGTAGTACTTCCAAGTGGTTCAAATACTGCCGGTGGTGCTGATGGATTTGTATCAAATGGCGGCAGTGTTGGTGGCGCAATTTTTGGATGGAATATGCTTGGATGCATCATCCCAACTATCATTACTGTTCCCCGTATCGCATCATCTCCTCCTCCCACAAACCCACCCCCAATTATCTTGTGCACCTCTCTATTATGCTGATGTGCTGCCCTCACCAGTCGCTCAAAGAGTGTATATCCAATCCGCGTGTTTAATAAATCTCCTAAGTGTTTTACTACTATTATTAGTGGCTGGATTCCATTCTCACCCTCTCCCTTTTTAATCAGCTGTCGTGAATAGATTAGTTTTTTTAGTCTGTCGTCTAACACTTTTGTGTCATTCGCATTCAACGGATTGTTTAGAAATTCTGATGGAAGTTCAGGACTTGGCGACACCTTTTGTGCTTGCACTTTTCGCTTACCGTCATCTTCTTTCTCAAACCAATGCCTTTCTCGCTGGTTCTTTTTTCCTCTTTCTTCCCTTTCAAATTTGCCCGGTTCTTCATATCTTCCCTCAAATGCATCTTCCCCCTCTTCCTCCTCCTCTTCCTCATTTTCTTCTTCTTCCTCTTCCTCTTCCTCTTTCTCCTCCTCATCTAGATATTTGTTTTTGCCTGCCTGCCCTTTCATCGCTCGATACATTGCCGTTTCCACCTTTCCTACGATCTCGGGTGGCGGCATATAATCATGGCTTATTATCGTAATATCCTCAAACACACTGTTTATTCCTACACCGATCACCGACCAATCTGGAATATCAAGTGCTATCGTAGTTGCCCCCATCTTACTTCCGGTACGTTCTATTAGCTCGATCGCCCCAGCTTCTCCCCACTGATCCTCTTGATAAAGCAGCAAATGGCTTCCTCTGGTTAGTCCCGCCGCAACATTCGCTTTTACATCATCCACTGTCTCTCTTTTAAACTCAGTTGTAGTTTTCCTCTCCCCCTTTTCTCCTGGAGGTCCGTTTCCCTCACTTTCATCCGCTCCACCACTTCCACTTCCACTCGCACTTTTGCTTTTATCGCTGTCATTTTGCATCGCCTCCCCTTCTTTGTCAAACGCAGCCATTTTACCTTCTATATTTTCTTTTTTCACGTCGATCTCGTTTTCGCCGCTCACTCCACCCTGTCGTGTTTCATATCTACTTTCTCCAGATTTCACAAGTAAATCCTTCACCAGCCCCTCTATTACCACCTCATTGTATTTGCCTATACCATCTTCCAGATCCACCTTCATACCAACTATTTTATCCGCTCTTCCTCCTTTCCTATTTCTTTTTCTCGGATCTATTGATTTGGTTTTTATTGCATTTTCTTGGTGTCGAAACCATCTACCATTCTTGTTTGTCTCTTTTAGTACATTAATTTCTTCGTCTTTCTTCACTCCCATCGCTTTGTCTAACCCTTCCTCTAAATCCTCCTCGTTTTTTTCCAGATCATGCTTGTATCTCTTGTGTAGTAAAGTTGCCACAGAATCGTACCGCTTCCCCCAACTGTTTTTATATACAGAACCCGCCAGCAGCTTTGAATTGCTTGCCTTACTTATCACTTCGCGTGATCGTTGCATCATCAGCATTTTGGATATTATTGTACAGATCTACTCTATCGGTTCCTCTTAATAAAGTCTAGTTCATCTATATTATAATTTGCTTAATCATTTAGCTTTGAGTGCTGGTATTTTTATCTTTTATTACTCTAAACCATTCAGATTTTTATCTCTTTTTTTTTGGATGGAAAAAAATTGCGCAGCCTATCATAGTTGTAGAAACGGATAGCAACTTTCAATCGGCCAATTATTGCAGAAGGCTGATAAAAATTATGTACAATTCATGTTCATTTCTGCACCTTTAGGTGATCTTGTTAATGCTAGCAGATAAAATTCTTTTTTTCAGCTTTATTGGGCTCTACATTCCTCTCCAATGTTGTGTTAGTACTTTTGTTTTTCTTACCCCTAGCCTGAGCTTTCTACATTTCTTTATACTTTCTGGAATTGCGCAATCTTGACTCCTTAAGTTCAAATATTTCCCGCTCATCTACAACCTGCCTCCATAATGCGCTTTTCTTTTTTTTAAAAAAAAGACTAGCTGCAATCTTGATCATATACCCATAAAAAAGCCACACCCTAGATACTCTTCACCCCATTCTAGTGACATAGTACCGTCTTTACTTTTACGAATTTGTCAACCTTGATCTAGTTTTGTCTACTATATAATAATCCCATTTTTCATATACGTTTATCATTCATAGATTTGTCTGTATTTATACACTATTGGATAAATATTGCTTTTAATACTCATGTTGCCAATAATATGGGTGTATTAGGCATCAGCAACTGCTTGTGGATGTTAAACAAAACATCATTTGACTAGAGCCTATTGATACACTATTTCCTCATACTTGGCAGTTTTTCTTGGTTCAAACTGCTCAAATTTGGTAAACCCCTTTTTAAAAAAAGAGGAAAAGAAAAGTCCTCCACTTATCAAAGGTTTAATGCTAACCCCTCTCGAATTAGGGTATATACTTGGTTGAGAACATGCTTATTTAATCATTCATATATATTACTAGTGTGGGGATAATTTAAATGCAGACTCTGATTGCTGTTCAAAAAATATTTGGTTTTCGCGCTAATCCACTAAATAAAAGAGCTTGCTGTAAACCCTACAAGCTTTTTTTCAGTGCCATGGGTTTGTTTACGGCATCTACTTTTCCTTACCTAGGTTCAGTTTAAGAAAACGAATGCTAAAGTAGACTCTAACTATATTTCGGGCGTAAACTCACATCGCACCTGGAAAAAGAAAACATTCTCCAACGACCAGAAAATAAACTTGTTTAGAAACTATGAACTGTACGCAACACATAAGGAGCATAATACCCCGATTATTCTCCTGTTTACTTCGGGTTTACTACATATTTCATCAAATGCATCTTGGGTTTGTGTGTGGAGGAGTGGTGAAGGGGAGTGGAGGAGGAATGTAATGAGTACACAAAATTTAGGTACACACCAAGCCTATATTTGCAATCTCAACAGTTTGACCTCTGAAATAAATATTTGTAAATAGAATTTTGTATCCATGTGGTTGTGAAAATAAAACAATACATCGTTCAAATTAGCTTGAATTTTCCCACATGGGATAATTTTGGTATTGTGACATGAGAGGGAAAATAAAAATTAACTAGGGTGGTCCATATGGTTCGGAATTATAATGCTATATAGCCCAAGATTTACACGGAACACGTGTAGTCAAATATAAGATAATTTCGTGGGAGCAGAAGTTTAATGCTGAATCATTTCTTCAAAATGAAGATTAAAGCTTCGAAACTAAGTTATACTTTTTCGATAGCCTTTTCAAGACGCTGTGTGGTAGTACACATGGAGCCTCTGTTGACATATCAAAGGCTTCAGAATAAATCAAAATATAAAGAATAAAAAGGTATTTCAAGACTAAATGATATCAAAACATACATTTTGCTAATTTGCATAAACTATACTTTTTCAAAAGTATAAACTGCATGTAATACACTATAATACAGTAGTATTTGTATTTTTCGGCTACAAAAAAGTTCAACCATATATTCATGTCCTTGTGCTTTATTGAAGGAAGACCTGCTTTTGGTTAGATATCCAGATAAAAAGATGTTTGCAATACTGACCTTTATTATTTTTATTACTAAATGTGCCATCTCGGATCGAATACACGAGTTGCACCTAAAATCACAGTATAGGAATATTGTATTGTTTGGCGACGATGATGTCGATTTGGGAAGAGGGTATCTTGTAACGGGCGGATACCCAAAGTCACCTTACTATTTTGGAAGATATACTAATGGACTCACATGGGGAGAGTACTTGGCTGAACTCCTCGACGTGGATGTTATAAGTTTTGGATATGGTTAGTAGATTTGCTGCATTGATTTATTATATGTTTTCACTGAAGAGTGCTTAATTTTTATTTCAAGTATAAGATCGATTAACTAAAACAGCATGCTAAAAACAAAAAAAATCATGTAGGAAACGCCACAATAAGTGCAAAAACAAAAAAATTTGCTTCTTTGATTAAAAGTGACTCGGAAAGGGTTGAGACGCCAATCCCCGATCTAAGCAAACAAATTGAAGTATATCTTGAATATTTGGACGGCCAGGAATCCAGAACTGCTAAATTTGATCCAGAATATACGCTATACGCATTAAACTTTGGGAAAAGCGAGCTATTTAGTATAATAAAAAACATAAGCCACCTTAGTATTGAGAGTGCCCAGGATTATGTGAAAGAGAGCTTGATTTTTGTTGTAAACCAGCTGCTCCAATATATGGTACTATATTTATAATTATCTTTTTTGATCTCTAAAGACACGAGAAACAACGTGAAACGGCTTTATTAAATTATTTCTGTATATTCTGGTAGGAACCCCTTCTAGATAGCAAAAAAATACAAGCACAAAATATACTTTTAGTGGGCGTTCCCGGATTAGGACATTTACACGGGTATTCTGATAACCATCATGCTCGAGTAGTTTCAGACATGTTTAACAGAATACTGAACGAGCAGGTCAACACAGTGCTCAAAAACAGGGTCAAAAATCTGTATATACCCCATCTTGACAAGTTTGACGAGGATATAATTAAATTCACAGATAATCAAGTTGAAGCAATAGGTATGTTCATTCTACAATACTCTTCTAATTTGTCGATTATATTGAATTTGTTTACAGAACAATATAGCTTCATATCTGTTATGCTAATATATATAGAAAAACGACATAAAGCGTGTATCAATACGACAAAGATTATTCATAAGATATGCGAAGATCCAGACAATCACATTTGGTGGGATGAAACCCACATAACTACAAAAGTACACTCGCATTTGGCGCAATACATATTTCAGCAAATGTTAATTAATACTAAAAGAAAAACAAAGGGAACTTTCAGTATCAACACGCAGATCGGCTCCGAACCTTATGATAGCCGTGAATCAAAATACCTGGATTATAGCTTGGGCGCAATAATTTACAACATCAAACGCTTAATGATGACTTCAGAGAGTTAC
Organism: Zancudomyces culisetae; assembly: GCA_001969505.1. Taxonomy (NCBI): domain Eukaryota; kingdom Fungi; phylum Kickxellomycota; class Harpellomycetes; order Harpellales; family Legeriomycetaceae; genus Zancudomyces; species Zancudomyces culisetae. The sequence goes on from LSSK01001225.1 coordinate 22,666, forward strand.
ATCTTAATTATGTACTTTTATTTTGGATACTTTTTGTATAAGCAAACCAGAAAACTTTTTTTCTTTTGCAGCAAACTACATCATATACTATAACTCTACATTCGGCTTACCGAAAAAAAAGATAAAAAGAAAAGAAAAGAAATGCTTGCAAAGGCCAATAGCTGCTAGCATTGAGATATATAGATTTATTAATTTATTTTTAATACAATAAAACCTGTACAATAACCCGAGTTGTGATGTAGATAACCTTGTGACGCAAAACTGGTTATGTAAGAAAAAAAAACGTTTGAAGAAAATCGGCTCTAAACCTCGCCACAGCCAGAGATAGTAACTGTTTTTTTGGGTTTTCCTGATGCTGTTCCCAACGCCTCTATCATGCGTACTACATCCATTCCTTTGGTGACATGACCAAACACAACATGTTTGCCATCAAGCCTATATTTTTTTAAAATAAAAAAGGAAGATGAGAGTGTGATCAGTGATATAAGTCTTGTGTATATGTGGAACTTGGCATTTATTTATGAATAAAGATAAGCAAATCGAGCTTACCATTCAGTCTGGTCTAGTGTTATAAAAAACTGCGACCCATTTGTGTTGGGGCCAGAGTTGGCCATAGAGAGGATGCCAGGACCATCATGTTTCAGTACAAAGTTTTCATCGTTAAAGTTGTTTCCATAAATAGATTTTCCGCCTGTTCCGTTGAAGTTCTGAAAATCACCACCTTGGATCATAAACTTTGGGATTATCTATAAGTGAAAAAAGAATGATAGTAAAAATCTGTACACAGCTCTTGAATAAAGTCTATATTCGTGTTAAATCTAGATGCTGTGAATGAAAAGATTGGTGTGCTTACCCTATGGAAGATTGAGTTTTTATACCCAAATCCGCTTTTATGTGTACACCTAAATATTTGTAAAACATTAGATGTATATCGTGGTGTGGTTAAGATAAAAAGCAATCGACAAGTAGATCGACATAAAAAGCACGTACAGTTGTCTGAAGTTCCTATATATAGCAAATAAAGCAAGTTAGCCACAATAAATCAAAAGTAATGTATAATAGGCTTACTCAGCAGTTCGAGGCGCCACATCGGCTCTAAGTACCAATTCGATTCTACCAGCTGGCTTTCCATCAACACTGACTTCCAAAAACAACCTATTTTTTTAATTTAAATAATCAAAGTACTTATACTGCAACTGAGTTTGACATCCATTCTCTGTAGTATTTTCTGATGAAAGTACATCAGCCCCCCCCCTCCCCATTTCTGCCTTCAATACACTAGCTTACCTTGGATTTGTGATGTCTGAGTTTTTGCCACCAGTAATCGAGTTATCTTTTGCCTGTTCGCCTTCCGGTCCATCCCTTCCGAAAGCATGTTTTTTTATCCATTCTTCATCATCCCAGACTAAGATATATATAAAATAGTAGATACATTGAAAAGAAGTGGATTGATATAAGTATAATGAGTATATCAGCTTTGCATTCACCTGCTCGATTGGATGTCTCAGTATATTTTCCTGACTTAGCCAAATTGACGTTTATCGTTTTTCCGAATAATTCTGCATTATTCATATTGTCAATCGCATCGTTTGCGTCTTCGGCTTCTTCAAATTCTATAAAACCGAATCCCCTGTGTCTATTGTCTTTGAAGTACAGGAGAAAAAATATGCTTGATTAGTCTCAAACAATTTACTCCAGCAGTAAATACTCGAAGAATGTCGGTCCAAGACAGTAAAAGAGTAAAAGAATCAATACCTGAGTTGGGATCATTTGGTAGCACCACCTCTACAACTTCCCCAAATGGTATAAACGCGGCTCTTAATGTCTCCTCATCTACCCCTGGATCAATTCCACCTACAATCACATTTGTTTTCTGGTTACTTAATTTGCATATTTGTTCTTTTTAAAAATCTTAGAGGTAAGAATATTTCTGCTCACAAATGATGTATCATATTCATTTATACATATTTAAGCATTTTGGGATGCAGAGATCGCAAACAAAAAAAAAACAAAACATTCGGGCTTACTAATATATAAAATCGTTTTCTTTTCATTTCCGAGTCTAAGATTCGACATTTTAAAGGTTGTAGATTTGTTGTTAATCCTCTATCTTATCTCTAGTTGATTGTGCGTGAGGCTGGTGGCTAAACAAAAACAATAGTTGTTAAATGTATCTTTTGGCTCAGATTGCTCGTGGGTTTTACTATTCTATGTAAATATACCATTTCATTTAACAATGGCTTTAAAAACAAAAATAAAAACGTAAAAAGCACTATGTTTTTTCCACTTCAGCTATTGGCTCAGGGTTCCAGTCCTACATACTTGATTTTTCGATCCAAACCCAAAGGAGTATATGCTCTAGCACAGTTTGCTAAGGCAAATATCTGACTGTAGCCCCCTATCTGGGTCAAAAAAAGCACGCGCTACTGGTAGTCTCCATAAATTTACCAAAAATTGATAAACAGTTAACCGATGATCCTCATGAGTGGAAGGAACATCACGTTTTGATGGCGGCGAATTTTGAACTCAACCTACGCATGCTTGAGCAACTTGTTGGGCATGGTATACGATTTTCTATTCCGCAAACCATCAAGAGAGTCAATGTTGCATTCTATTTATTACTCTGAGAAGTGAAGCTCTTCGAAATATGCCAATGTCAAGTAGCTAAATGGTCAATATATTTTTGAAGCAATGAAGAGGCTACCTCGATGGTTTTATCCGCTCCACTTTTTAACAGTAAAGAATAATTTAAAATATCATAAATAGTGCTAACGATCAATACATGCCCATTTCTCCTATAAAAAAAAGCGTTAATGGAACCACTTCAACTGAAATGCCTGGAATAATAGTGTGTCACGCGCACTATTTAGAAATACCAAATTTCGGCCAAATTCATATTTTACACTTTCACCCGATAAATATATTGAGTTCTCTGAGGTTAGTTTCAGTAATTTTGACAATGCAATTTTTTTGATTGTTTATAGAAACTAAGTGAATATCGGTCTTGTATGAAACAATCAGAAATATATAGGATTTAAGTTTACACGTGATATGTCATTGTCTTGATACAACTTGATCAATGACACGAATATCATTATCCGCATATTCTTTAATTGTGCTTTGCCGTATCTCGTTAGCATTTCAAAAAAATTAAACAGCTCCCGTCCTAAATAAACTAAAAGTCGTATTAAGTGGGTCGTTATCAAGCAATATGGTATCCAACTACCCCTCCCTCCCCCTCTCCTAGGGTGCATTATTTCATTTTCAGTTCAGTAGTACTGTAATAAGAGCGTGGGGAACTAAGCAAACAGCACCAGTGGCTGCATTATATCAACGAAAAAAGAGCTTAAGCAGTCTTTGTACTTGTGAACAGTCGCGTGATATTACATAATCTCCAGCAAATCTGAATACCGCCAGTTTGAGAAGAATGATAATTGCTGCAAATTAGAGAAACGAAATATTAAAAAATATCTGAGTAATCCTGGAACGCATATATTTTGACGTCACACTCGTTGATTCTATAGTCTTGGTTTACTTGATTGCTTTTAGAAACGAAGAGAAGAGAAAGGAGATAATACGTGTATTATTGAGTATGCAACTAAACCATTTAAAAACCAGACCTTGATTCACAGCGTACAAACATCGAAAAAAAAATCGTTGAAGTCAATATTGTGTCAATAAATTCATTTGTCATCAGGGCCTTTTTGTGTTACCTCAAGACTTCAAGTGGAATAAACCAGAAGTGCGGACAATAAAACAGGAAATGGTCTGAGAAATTTGGAGGTGTGTCTTTTTTATTGAACCTTGTGGTAGCTTTGCAAGTGTACCACTATGTCCTGTGTTTGGTGAAAGCAAGCATTAAAAGTGACGTTTTTTATTTCAGCTTTTAAAGTGCTTTGCAAGTAAACTTTTTTTTTTGTTTTTTTCGAGTATCGAGTCTTATTCACTTCATTCATTTATATGTCTTTGTTTTTCACTTTCTGTTAAATGCCTGTTCAAATATAATCATGCTCAGAAATATTTATTGCAAAATAGACCAAATTGTTTAGGAAAATATGTGGAAAAATGCAAAAGCGCTCACAATATAATTATACAAACTTAGTAGACGTAAAGTTGCATTGTGTAACACTCCCCCCATCCGCAAGAGACATTTTCTAGGCGCATACACCAAAATATCACGACATTACAGAATAATTAATGAGTTGCTAGCCTTCAATTGAAATTATTATCTCAAAAAGAAGGGGAGTGAGGGCTCAAGCCCCATGATACTTAAACCTGTTTTCACGATCACTAAAGCAGGTTTGCCTTTTTAACAGGGATAAAAGGACTTCCAATACACAGAAAAACCAGTGATTTATTAAAAAAAAAAAACTTTTGGTTTTCGTTTTCGCTGGTATAGATTAAGCAATAAACTAACCTCCCTATATGCTATTGGTGGCATAAAGTGATTTACATCGCATATCCTTCTTACTAAGCGTTTTTAAGTGACAAGATCTGTTTAAAGCCCGACACTACATGTTGTCATCTTCACATTAAACAAACAAAAGTTGGGGAAAACAGAGGGGGGGAAGGGAATAAAATAAAAATAGTGCACAACCTTTTAAAAATGATTGTCAGCGCCGACAAATGAGCGCTGGCTTTTTTCTGCATTTTTTGACGATTCTTTCAAAAAGCTAAGATAAAAAAAATAGAACACCAGATTTTTGCAATATGCATCTCTACCCTCACACAATATCTTTGCTCTTATTTAATTGTAAATATAACAACTGGTTACAAAGAAACATAGCAAAATTAGACCCAATACAGACAATAAATGCGACAATTAATTATTAATTAATTAATTAATCGTTTATCTTTTGGGCCTTCGGCTATACGGACCCGCTTATTCAAAATGATATACAAAATGTTTGGAAATTCAAGACCACATCTATTAATGAAAAAGAAATTGTTTTGACAAGCATTATTTGTGAAGCACTCTAGCACCTTTTATTGTCGAAATCAACTTTTTTTTTTTGATGCTTGGAAAAAAAAAATTTTGTATAAAAGGCAATCCTCTTTGATCAAAACTAAAGTAGGTTTCATACACTTTTTCACTTTCAACTGAAAAAGCATGATAATAAATAAAAACTATTCTAAATATTAGAGTCAGTTGTTTTTAGATTTATTACACCAAGAGACAAAGACAGCAGTACAAAAGATGTTAGTAAAAGAAAGCACTTTAGCCATGGTTGACGAAAGGTTCGAGCCAGAAAGACCCGAGTTGAAAGATTCTCCTCCTGTAAGAAATCCTGTAATAAACTTTGAGTAAATAAATCATATCGGACAAGACATGTAGCCTGAAGCGTGTGCTGCGTGTATAATACCGGAGTTGAAAGTTGTAGCATAGCCACAGCTGAGCGCTTCGCAGAAAGAACAAGCTAAGGAAAACCAAACCGTTTATTCGCAAAATCACAAAAACCAAAAAAAAGGGGGAAAAAAAGAACGAGAATGCCACAAGTCAGTACCAAGTGTTACTTTTGTCTTTACCTTTGGTATTAAACCAAAGACCTTTTAAAATCGAGCGCAAATATACACATATTATGTATTTCTTCACTTTATATGACCTAAAATTCATGCACTAGGATTCATAGTTTTGTATTTTTTAATAAGTCTGGAGATACTTTGTAGTTGTTTACTAAGAATAAAAGCACATTTACATTTATAATGCTAACCCAGCTAGAGTACCTTTTAGAATGCTTTGTTTGGAGTATGTGAATAGATTTTGTATTAAAATTCATACCAACATAAATTTTTATATTTACTTTTCTTTTCACCTTTCTTCTATATTGTACATGTGAAGTTCCATCAATACCCTCCTTTCTCCCAGTATGTAAAATATAAATGTCTTTACTTTTACTAACTGCTACAGAGAAATTCTCAAAACATACCACCTGAAATTAATATGTTGTGATAATAATCTCTTCAAGGTGGTCTGTACATATCCAGAGTTATTGAAATGATAATTCCTAGTAAATAGATACACAAACACTCTCTAATTGCGCCTCCTAGTTTGTTGGCAACAAAACCTCAGCTTTGGCATTTGTTACTATACCAGAAAATGCAGGAAAGAAACTAATTTGCAGATTATTTGTATTTTAATGTAGTACGATTTAGTAATTTCATCCGGATTATGGGTTTGTGTTTTCTGGAGTAATGAAAAAGCCTATTACCTAAAATTTTACATGCCATTTTCCAAAAAAAAACGTTAACAATATTAAAGATTAATTAATAAGCAATAAAAAAACCGAAGTGGATCGTACTATCAATGCTACGCTGGCGAACAAAGGAGCACATTGCACTACAATTGTGACAACAGTGCTTCTTTGATATTTGGCAAACACAAGCAAAATCAAAATTACTTCTATATTTCGCTTCTACTTGATATTACTAGATTAATTCTAGAACCAGGTTCTGCAAATCATACAATATAATAAACTAAGCAGTAAAAAAGAGTAACATCAGTTAAAAAAGTATAACGAGTTAATTGTTTAAACCTTGTATTGTCGTAGAAAAAGATAAAACAAAGGAATGGTTTACGGATATCATATATATCACCGTTGTATTGGGGTGGTGACGATATCCACCGAACTCTTGGTCTAGAACATTTTGTAGATCCCAAAGTCGGATAAGAAAAAATATGTGATCTTGTGCCCCAGTGTAGATATTATTGTTGTACTTGCACTTTATTAAATGTGATATAACAAGGTCTTGTTAGTTTTAAAAAATTAATGTATAAACAAATATTCGTACTGTGAGAACATGTTTTACAATTTGTTTTTGGCTATATTACTATTGAGAAAATCAAAACCAAAGGTGATATAACATATTGATGATTCATAAGCAAGATAGACGGAAAAGTGATGATCGACATTATATCTTTACCCGGCCTATTATACCTTCAACCTATCCAATGTTATGATTTCAAAAGAGCGACTAGTCTTTACTGTGAAAATTGTTATCAATATGTTTTTAGCTGATATTCCAATCTACTAAACAATTACTTTATTTCAGGCAAAAGAGTATTTAAAGGTAAACAGATTGCTGTAGTTGATTAACATACACCCGTATCTACCAGTCAATGTATAAAGATACAGTTGTAAAATGTGTATGTTGCTTTTTGATACAACACCAACCTTTAATCTTTAATCTTTAATCTTCACGCTCCCCCCCTCTTTTTCTGAATTACTAAGGCTGTGCATTTATGGTTTTATAATATCGAGTTTCCCACCATAGAATAAATACAGTGGCATTACTGTAAAGAGGAGTTTTATCAACAAGTTTAGCCAAAGCATACTGAATCAAGCAAAACGAGTTTTAATTGGCTCATATGGCTCTATGCCAGAATATCACAAAAACATTTACTTAGCTAAATTTTTATAATTATTGTTATTGTTAATTTTTTTTAGGAAAAATAAAGGCATTTAGGATAGTTTTAAGCTTTTGAATGAGTGGTGAAAGAATTGGTTTTAAATTAAACAGAAAAAAGTTGTTTTTAGTGTAAAGATAGAAAATTGTTCAAATTCAGAGGTTATAATACTAAGCGCAGGGTTAATCGTGTTTGTGTTCTTTTAATGCTATACTAGTTATACTTTATTTGTAGAGCGAGAAGGTACTTTCCCCATCTAGAAAAGAAAGGGTTAAGGGTTGTTAAGAAGGATTACTCAAGTTCATATTGGATAAAAGAGGATAGCTGTGGTAAAGTAGACGAATGTATCAAGACACTAAATATACTTAATATTTGAATTAATATTGTTGTCAACGATTTACGTATAAAATCAGCACGAATGTGTTATTGAATCAAAAAAGAGAGAAATATACAGTGAAAAGTAGAACAAAGAGAAAAGTAAATAGAGACAAGAATGAGCAACCTGAATTTCAACTTGAAGCGGAAGTTTGATTGGCTACCCCAGAGCGGGCCAGGAGCTTCAAATGAGTACAAGGATGGACAAAATCAAGAGAAAAGCGAAGAGAAAGAGTTGTTGAAAGGCAAGCAAGAGAAAACGACAATTGTCAGCGAGCAAGGTGCTAGGGAAAAAAAACTAAAGGGTATAAGAAAAGACAAGGACGAAAAGGTCAAAAAAGAGGTAGATGATGATGAAGATATTGAAAAATTGGAAAAAGAGGGCAGAGGTAGCGTAAATGAAGATATAACCCAGGGAGAAAATGATGCAGCCTCGGTCAAGATGGAGAATGTGGGTACTCAACAGCCATGGAATAAGTTGAAAGTAGAGGGGGATGAATCTGAAAGAGAAAATACGGGGCTTTCAAGCAGTCGGAATCTTGGCATGATGGAAGACGATCTAGCAAGGAAACTTCGAGAATACGATGGCTACACGGAGGATGAATATGGGATGAGGGAAAATGATGGTATTGAAGGTGGGCAGATGAAGATGGGACGTACGACTATTCCTGCGAGACAAGAGTATGAAGATACAGATGTGATGGATGAGGAGAAAATTGATGTGGCGAGCCATGATGTGGACTCGGTAGATGAATTGGTTAGAAGAAGGATAATGAACCAAATAACATCGAGATACGATACTGAGTATCCGCGGACGGGAACGCAGGACAGTGGTGTTTTACCGCCAATAGCTACGGGAACACTACAGCGGCATAGAATGGTAGAGAGTGCATATGATGATAGAGGTATGGGGGAAACGAAAATAAGGACGAAAATAAAAACAGCAGGCGAAGTGATGGACACTGAGCTAGGAAGTGGAGGCACAAGGATGGCTAATACATTACGAAGCGGTGATGTCCAAAGAGCTCAACAAGTGCGTTTTCCAGTGCAGAGATTAGAGGGTGGGAACGCAGCGGATATTGAGAAGCCAAGGGGATTGGGTAGATCAGCACCTGGTGTACAAGAACACAAAAAGGCGGCAGTGGAATCGAATGACACTAACAAAAGGGCGAAAAAAGAGAGAAAGAGTTTTAATGTGCAGGGACCAAATCTGCGACCATTAGCACCATTAAATCTAAAAAACGCAGTTTCTAATTTATGCAGAAATCAGCGCAGAGAAACAATAATCAGTGGGAAGAAGCGAAAGGTAAGAGTTTTGAGGATGTATTTATAGGATTTCAATATGAAGTGGAAAGCGTTTGACCAAAAATACTAATTTTCGTAATTACTAACAATAAAAAAAAATAGCAAGAGAAAATGGAGAACGGAGAGAATGTAATAGTAATACAGCCAGGGTCTAGGTGGTTGAGGATAGGCTTAGCCAGCGATCCGATCCCACACGAAATTCCTCACATTGTGGCACGAAAAATAAAAAAGAAGGATGCTCAAGAAAATGAGAAGACTGAGGAGACGGAAAAGGCTGAGAAAGATGGAGAACAGGAACAGAAGCAGGAACAGGAGGTTGAGAAGAGTGATGATAAGGATCAAGATCAAGACACGGGTAATGCTGAAGCGGAAAGCAAAAAAGAGAACGGAGAAAGAGATAAGAAAGACAAAAAAGGGAAGGTGGGAGGCAAAGATGACATAAAAGTCGATGAAGCGAACGATAAAGAAAACAGAGTGGTGGAGCTAATAGATTTTCTAGCTGAAGAACTTCGTAGAAGCCAAAGAGAGACAAAACGGAAACCTGTCCCAAACGCAATTTCGCAGGTGTTGGCATACAACAAGTCAGTTTTGCCCGAGCATATCAACGAGCATAACGACCCATACCGAGTGGAATGGATTGATGAGGCACACAGCAAGGAGCGAGACGTGTTTTATGGCGAGGAGGTGGCCAGGCTAGTCAATCCAGACGAATTCCAGGTGCGGATGCCGTTTTACCGCGGTGTGTTCAATGTAGAAGATTATACGAGCATTGAAGAGTGTCTTGGGGATATTCAAAGTATTTGGGAATACGCAATTGAACAGGTGATGGGAATACCGCGTAGTAAGCTGAAAGAGTACTATGCGATGCTAGTGGTTCCTGATATCTATATGAAAGGTCATGTTGAAGCGCTCCTCAGAGTGTTACTCAACTACATGGAGTTCGGAGCTGTGGCTGTGCATCAGAGTTCGGTACTTGTGACCTTTGGTGCTGGTGTGTCCAGTGCATGTGTCGTTGATGTAGGCGCACAGAAAACCGCAATAGCCTGTGTTGATGATGGTTATTGTTTGCCAGATACACGTGTTAATGTTAAATACGGTGGCGATGATATTACCTATTTCTTAAATGATCTTTTTGTACGTAGCCTGTTTCCATACAGTGAACTTGACCTGAACAAAACATACGACTGGAATCTCATCAACCTGCTCAAGGAAAAGCACGTGACCCTAAATCTGAGCGACGTAAGTGTTCGTGTATATGACTTTTTCATGCGCAAACCCAACCAACCAACGCTCAAATACATGTTCAAGGTATACGATGAGCCCTATTTTGCGCCGTGGTGTTTATTCTACCCCGAATTAGTCTCTGCCTTCTCTGACCTGCCAGACTGGAATAATTCGTTTGCTTGTTTCCCATCATGGCATGTATTTGATGAACAGCCCTCGTATAGTGGCGAGTATTTAGCTGCCTGTCAATTTGGCAAACTTCCATCTGTTGAGGTTATCGATACATCTCTGGGTCCTGCTGTTGTCCCAACTGCCGCACAGCCCAACGAGAATGTCGATATTGTTGATGTTGATATGCTCAAGCACCCAAAGAATTCTACTGCGCTGAAGAAAGATACATCCGCTGCACCCACTCCTCCCTTAGATCCTGTTCTCGCTGCTGCTGATTCTTCCCTGGTATCTGCTCCAACTTCTGTGCCTGATACTCCCTTGGCTATAAAGCCAACACTGCCTTCCAATGCTAACACGACTGCTCCCCAGTCCACGGCTGTCTTAAACCCAACTCCTCCTGTGGATTTCCCAGTCTACACTCGAGTCTATGACCATGCCGCTGTCAATACTCTCATGCCTCTGGACGAGGCAATCGCCCATTCTATAGCCCATGCCGGCACCTTTGATAAGATCAAAAAGTACTACTCCTCTATTTTGCTAGTCGGTGGTGGAATTTCTCATATCCCCTTCATCTCCGATTTTTTGCAGTATCGGTTGTACTCAGCATCTAGGAAATATTCCGATGGAAACGATGCCGAAACTGTTGAAAAAATCGAAATGCTTCCTTCTCCAAGGGATTTGGATCCAAAGGCGCTGGCTTGGAAGGGTGGCGCTGTATTTAGCAGGCTTGATATCACTTCAGAGCTTTGGATAACCAGAGAAGAGTGGGATCATGTCGGCGTGAGGCTGTTGAGAGATCGGACATTGTTCCAGTGGTAACAGGTTTCTATTGATACTCTCTTTTGTTTGTTCTTCTTCATTCCCTTCCCTTTCCCTCATTTTATTTTTATTTTTTGAGATTAGCATAATAATTAGTTGCTACAGTTAGCGTCATGTTACTATTATCGTTTATTGCTTTTAAATATCTTTTGTATAGTTTCAGTATCAGTATTTTTAATATACTCGAAGTAACTTATCCATACTTTGCCTTCGTCGAGCAATTCTTGGATTTGACTGGAGTCACTGATATTCCGGTATTGCTCAAAAACCTCTCTAACATTATATCGTAATTTGGGTTTCAAGTAACTGATTTGGAGTGATGCTATACTTTTCAGCATATTTCTGTAGAGCCGAAGAACCGTAATTT
>LSSK01001226.1:0-16448 GCA_001969505.1 Zancudomyces culisetae
CTAAAAAGTGTAGTTTTGGCGACTTTTAGGTATATCCATAATTTGAAAACTATACACTCTTTTGATTTATTCATATAAAATTGAGAAACGAAGCTCCATTCATAAGAAAGTTGTGGTTCACTCAATACAGTTGTGACTACACTCAATAAAGTCAAACTCAACACATTCCAACATAAGTACATCCAATGGTTGGGTGTGTGTCCTGAATTTTTTAATACAATGGGCAGGTTAAGCTTGAATGTAACTTATACGTTCTTCAACATACTTTCAAGTTTCTATTAGTTGCTAAGCGTAAGTGAGATTTTACCAAAAAGGTGAAAAGGTGGAGGGCAGCCCTTATGCATACATACAGAGGATATGGGGTTCCTAAAGGCACAGAGGAGAATCAGATTCATACACATTGTGTATTATTCTTTTATTTTATTTTATTTTAGCAAACTAAAAATAGTGTAAAATAGGATGGTGGGTCAAAACAAGTTCTCTGAAATAAATCTTTAAGACTTTGAAAATGAGATCCATGGTCAGTCATAGAGAGTTATAAGTCGAGCTTTGTAAGATACCTTTGAATTGAATTATCAGCACAGAATTATACTTCAGGAAACAAAATAAATTGGCAAGGAGTAAGGAGTACCTTTTCTAAATAGGATGGGTTGAGATACTAATTATTGAAGCGGTTTAGAGTTAAATATTGGCCAGTTCTTCCCACGTGCAGTTAAATAAGTGTATACGGTCCACCATATTGTATTATCAAAATTCAGCCATTAGCTCCTGTAATTTCCAAAGACCTATTATTGTCATCCCTCTGTTCAATAAACTGCAACGAGACGCAAATGAGGGCTGATACCATTTTGACCCAATATTTCTATCTGGTATTTTTTAATAAACCTATTGAGCAAAAAAAAACCCTCCATTATTGGTATGGTTGTATTTGTTGTTGGCTTTTTGCGGGGAAAGTAAAAGGAAAACATATACCACCGTTTAATTTTTTCTGCACATGATCAATATCAGTTAAAGCATGATGATCATTTACAAGACCACACCACATAATCATAGCCATCCTGAATAAAGTTTTTACTTTGAAATACATACAAGTACACACGGATTTTTTTTGCTATTGTAACTAAAGACACACCCATTTATCTCCACAGTATCTCAAAAAATAAATACAGTGTGGTACCATTCCTAGTTGTTGGTGATTTACCAGATTTTTTTATAATACTTTTACTGTAATGATACGTGCGTCAATTCGAAAGCATTTGGCTCGACTACAGATGTCTACATATATGGATTATATTATTTGAAGAGCGCCTAATAACCAGAAATTTTTGAATTTTTGCTGAATTCGAATTTTCATATATTCAGTTGTTTATATTGCTATTACTTTTCTATGGAATCTAGCTTATACTTAATGTAAATAGAGTAAAGAGAATAAAAGCATATATTTTGATCTTGAATACATAAAAAAAGTCAGCTACAGAATAATTTGGTAGGGTATTTGATATTAAAATGAACAGAGCTGTTGCATTCGATTGTGGTTCTTTGGGATACTACAAAGATTGGAACACTAAATACCACATAGCATCCTTTTTTATAGTGCTAGTATTGGTGTCATTCGCAACGTTTTTGCCGATACCATGTAGGGTGTTAAAGGTTTTCCGAATCTTTAGGATCTCCTACGACTTTATAAAATACTTTTCAGCTGGAGCGATAATAACAATAGGGTAAGAATATTGATAATTGAATTTCCTCGCATTGCGGGTCAGTAGTTTGCAGAATCAAGTATAAAAATAGATATTCATAATAAGTGTTAGCGAGCGGTGGATGTTCATAGATTGCAATCATAATGAATAAAAGTAATGTGTAGCCTTGGTATTATGTACATAGAGTCGTTGTAAATATTTCAAGTTCAACCAGCAAGCTTAATCATCAATGCAACTCATCGCTTCAAAAAAACATAGATGTTTGGGGAACTATAATGTTTGTTTGTGGAATCTTTTTGGCACAGCTAATACAAAATTTACTGGTAATAGCAGTAAAAGATAGTGAAATCGAAATGTTGACCAACAAAAAAGGGGGTGGCCCAAGAAAATATAGTGATTTGGAAATGAGAAAAATAAAAAACCAAGACAGTACGCAACCTAGCTTTGATAAGCAGGTGAACGAGTATAGAGCTATACACAATAGGAACGTTGAAAAGCTGGCCGTGCCAAATGGAAATAACACTAATCAACCCAATCATTATGATATTGGGTTCAAGCCAACTCTGGTATACCACCCAGATAATATATGCTTAAATCCTATGGAGGATCAAAATCAAGGTCGTAATATACCAATGGCTAATGGAAATGCGTATGATGCTTACAATATGCATGGTTTTTTAACGCCTGAAAATCATGATCCGAAGGCAAATTTTAAAAACAATGGTGCTAACCAAAATACTAATTTTCAGGTCAATGGACAGCAGTACGGCACAGCTAATGATAACTTTAAAGGTAACTCTAATAACATTAATTTCAGTAATTTCTCCACCAAGGATAATTGAAACAACACAATAAATAATGTAGAAAACCAGCAAGGAATAGCTAAGCCAAACAATGCATTCCACAGTCCTCCAAGAAAAAGCTTTCTTTTTAGTAAAGATTACATCCCAGCGGTAATACCGATAAACGAAAAAAATAAGGGAAGACAAAGCACGATGGCATATGAGAGACTTAAAATTGACAGAGAAAAAATAAATTTTGCCTCCAGAAAGTATAGCTTGTATATAATGGAATTTGCAGTATTGACACAACTTCTTCTTAATGGAGTATATGTTGGAGCAACCATGCAAGAGAAATATTTTGTCTTTGTGGGAGAAATAATCTTGTATTCCTCATTTATGGGTATCGCTGTGCTAACCCAGGTGATGGATGTGCTTAATCATGGTGCTCTTAAAGTCCTATTTCACCATACCTTTTTGTGCTCCACAATAACTGTGGGCTTGATCTTAGGGTGCAGTCTTCATAATTTGTATTATCCGTATCAAACTTCTGTTCTTACGTTCCTAGGCGTAGTCGAGGGTTTAGTAGGAGGAATACTAGCATATGTTGGGGTAATTGATCTATTTGAAAGGGAAGTACACTCTAAAAAGATTGAAAGCTATTTGCCGCTTAGACACTCATTTGTGTACTTTTCTATTTACATGGGTGCCATTACAGTTATGCTTATCAATATTTATATGCACTAACGTCGTTTATGTAAAGTGACTATAACAGTTAATATAGGTCTTGGATTATGAAAAGGAGCTCTGTTTAAAAACAAATTTTGTACTATTAATAAGATTATTCTAGCATAGTTGCATATTTTTTATGTCTAGTTAGTAGGGTGATTTGCCATTATAGTTTGTGTTTAATATTTGATTTTTATGTTTAATATTCTGTATTTGATGTTTGGCATTTGGCATATTGCCAACTGTTTATTATGGTTCTGAAATGATGAATAATAAATAACAACCATCCAAATCAAATCAAATCAAATCAAACCAGAGTAAACAAATGCAATAAAAATAAAAAACAGGTATAGGTCTGGAGCCTGTGGTGCAAACAAAAAAAGAGTTTTCCTCAAAATATAATCATTTAAACAACTCCAACCATTTAATATTTGTACTACAGTCTAACTATTAAACACTACCTAACTAAATACTTCGAAATAAATCAGCTTACTGTGAGCATTTAGGATGCGTATAGCCTCGAAATGACACGAAAAAAGACGAAAGATGCCCATCAGTGACAAAAGCCGATTTAGCAAAGCGAGGATACGGGCTGCTTTCAAATCCTTCGCAATGATCTATTATCTCTTTGTTAAGCAAACAAACTCGAATCCCTCATTTGAACAATTAACAAAGTCAATATTACAAATGTCAAAAATGTAAGCTCTTGTATACCATGCAACATAGACAACGACTTGTATCGCATTGAGTCCTCATACAACTGTTTAATATACTAAACAACATGTTTATGGTAACTAATCGTCTCAGTGGCGAAATTCGAGTGAAGCTGATCAATATTCTTAACAACTTCTTATAGAAATTTCACAATCATCGACTTAGTGCTAATAAAGGATATTATGCATGAGAGCCTCGAGATAAAGTTAGAAACCTCAAATGAGGAAGTGCAGATATATATTTCCTTTACACAGGATAGCGATACCGGTACGGTGCAAAAAAAGCGAAAGCTTAAAAGGGACACTACGAGTGCTGTTGTAAATAAAAGCACACTGGAGTTGGTCAAGGACAAGATTGATGTGTTTGATAAATTTTTAGAAGATTGGCTTCAAAATGCGGAGGACTCGGTAAATAAAACTACAATTTTGGCTTTTTCTGGAGGGAGGGGGGAGGTTCGATAAAACTAATCAAAATTTTCTATCAATAGGAAAAATTTCATCCCAAAAGGTTGGAGCAATTGTGTCTAAAACATATACCAAGAAATGTTCTTGAAAAGCATGGGATAATAACCAAGAGCATTGATAACCTTGAAAACAATGCTGCTGGTAAGTTCCAGCATCAAAATAAAATAGTTGAGCTGTTACTCAATGCCGATTTTTGTACTGGTCAAATAAACTTGGAAAGCATCTTTTCCGAGGAAGGACGAAATCCAGTATATGAACAGAATAATAAGGATGAATTTGATGCAGACAGTAACGACTTTAATTTAGTAGAAAATGGGTTGTTTTTACAAAAGTTCAAAGAAACTCTGGGAATAGAGAAGCTCTACTCCCATCAGGCAGAGGCGATTAAAAAGACAAATCAAAACCAAAACGTCATAATCACAACGGCAACTAGTAGTGGAAAGTCACTTGTATTTCAGCATGCCATATTGAAAACGGTACTTTCTGAAATTTCATTAGAAAGGAAAACTGCATTGCTTATTTTTCCAACAAAGGCATTACAACAAGACCAATTCCAAAAACTCAATGAAATATTTTCAAGTTTCCTTCAAAAGGGAGATTCCAAGACCTCCTCAATGTGTAATATCGTAGTGTATGATGGTGATACGCCATTGGAACAGCGGAGATCATTGGGAGGTACGCAGCCTATCGATGTACTGATAACAAATCCCGATTCACTACACTGCTCGATACTCCCACATAGTAATAGCAGTAACAACAGTAGGTGGAGGCTATTTTTACAAAATTTAAAGCTAGTGGTGATTGACGAGGTTCATGTGTACAACCAAAGTTTCGGAATGCATATGAAGATGATTTTAGCAAGACTGCTCCGGATATGCTCTCATTTTACTCAAAGCGATTCTCGTGATAGGATCCAATTTATTTTGAGTAGCGCTACCATAGAAAACCCTTTGAAGGTAAACGGTTTCGAAATAAGTTGGTATTTGATGTGATTTTCAGTCTAATACCCATAACTATCACACTTTTTTTTCCCCCGAAAAAGAACTGGCGAATACTAACACTTTCGATACATTAAAATGATAGTTTGCCGTAGACTTGACAAACACCACGCATTTCGAGCTGATTAGTGTGGACGGATCACCGAAAAAGCCCCAGGTACCCAAATTTAATATCTATCATCATTTCTATTATTTTAACGCGAGTCAATTTTAACAAAAGTGTTTATAAAGAAGGGGTATATTTACATAAATTTTATTCCACAATTATTTTTCTAAAAGCCAGTTATTGAAAATACCAAAATAATTTAGGACTTGGTAGTTTGGAATTCAAGCAAGAATAGTAGCAACTCAGAAAAAGGATATTTGAGTGATGTTGTCGATATTGGTTTCATGGTGGTTCAAAGCAATGTGAAAACGATTTTATTTTGCAGAACCCGTGAGCAGTGCGAGTTGATATACTTTAAGTTAGTCAGCAAACTTAAAACGTATGGAAAAGAGGAGCTGATAGAGTATGTGCAGCCCTATCGTGGTGGGTATACTCCACAGGAGAGAAGGAACATTGAAAAACTCATGTTTAACAATCGAATAAGGCTGATTATCTCTACATCTGCGCTAGAATTAGGAATCGATATAGGGAGCTTGGAATTAACAATCATCTTGGGAATGCCGTACAGCAAAACACAGTATCTACAGCAAATAGGAAGATCAGGAAGAGTTTCTAGCCGGCCGTTAGAGTGCAACCATGTGTTAAATGGTGATGGTGGGGACAGAAAATTTGCACAGTTAGAAAGAAATACTGCTATTGTAGTACTGTATGATTTGGTCACTAAAAATACAAATGGCAGCTCTGAAGAGCAACGCAGAGAAGAAGATATCGATCAAGAGTCAAGCAATGGTTTACAGGCTGTGAGAAATCTTGAACTGCTAGATTGTCAAATCGCTTATTGCAGTGATATAGTCAAACAGCATTTACAATGTGCGGCATTCGAGTTAGCTATACGCGTTGGTGAGCTTGAAGGGGATACTGTGTTTAGTTCCCCAGATGGTGGTAGAGAGACCCTCTCTGAAATTAGATTCCCTGGGACACACCAGGCAAGTGAGTGTACATGTCATGTGGGACAAAGGGTAACAAATCTGCGATGGTATACACATATCAATAAAAACGTTTCCGATCCAGATGAGGATAGCGAGAATATCTCAAAACTAGCTGAGGAGACACTACTTTTTGATTCCAAATACGGTACGTATATACCGACTTTGTACTATAAGCCTTACCCCGCCATAAAGGTCCCAATACGGGCAAGTTTTGTTAATGAGGCTCACACCAACGGACTCGGACCTTCTGGAAATGAGTACGGTGTTCGCGGTTTTAATACCATTGATGGCCGAGGGGGTGCTGTTGGAAATAATGACTGGACCATTATTGAATTTAATGGTGGTGGCTTTAGTGCATATCGAGTACTCGAAACTCTAGAGCCGTATCGTGCGTCTGATGGTTTGTATAAAGATAAAGTGTACATATTCAAGGGAGAGTACTACAAGATCACTGGATTTCTCCTAGATCTCAAAATTGCCATTTCTAGAAAGCTGTTTGTTTCTGAAGATAAAAGTCAGTACAGATATCATGTAACCAGTGTAGGCGATGTCGAGACGTCGATTGATATTCTACAAAAAGGCATAGGCACTAGCAGTATACACGGTTCAAATTCTCTCATAAAAGTCAACAACAAAATAAAATCCTACAAACTTGAGGATCGCAATTTTAGTTTTGCTATTGGTGCCAATAGAGCTGCAAATGTGGGGATAGACGCAGACAAAAGGAACAGCAACAGCAAAAGTAAAAGTACTATTTGTTATAAAATCGATGAGCCAGTAACAATTTCATACATAACCCAAGCTTTAATGATCAGATGTCTGAATACAAATTTCAGCCAACTTCTTTGTAAAACATTGAACAGTACAGATAGTAATAGTAGTAATAGTTTCAGCAATAATGATGGTGGTATCAATAGCAAAGATATATCTACGCATTCACACATATCTGTTGGTGGAGGAGCTGTCAATAGTTTTGATGTATCACATCTCCTCTGCCATTTATTTGCTAACTCGATCAAGAAGATATGTGGGATATCACGAATAAACACAAACTGCTGCGATTTTATAAACAGCAACAATGTTAGTAATTTTACTTTGGTTCAAAATTGGAACAGAGGTGAAAATCATGGCGCAGGGGACAAAATTCCTGAAAGAATGCTAATATTTTACTCGCCAACTAACCCAGCCATTCTACGCGCTCTGTATGCGTCGCATTCGGACAAATCTACAGATTTGTTCGAGTATCTACTAGCATTTGGTGTGAAAAACATAATTCGTAGCTGTGTGTGCAAATCCGGATGTTTTAACTGTAAGACCTTTTCCCTACATATTTATGCTCATACACTAATCAAGTCATCATCCATTTACAAAAGAGTTGAACGATTTCTGCAAAGTGAGAGAAAAATAAAAAATAATAATAGTAAATTAAAAACTTCACAAACTATATATGTATTGTAATGTTTTTTTTAGGTATCCATTTGAACACATGTTCCAGAAACCCTTCAATGGACCGAATGCTATTAATGGAGTTGAAAACGCGTTGATATACCAAAACAACTTTATCCGCTAATTTTTGCTTGGGTTTTGTCTTTTTTATACTGTTTTATTTGATCGTATGGTACTCTTTATCTCCACACTCCCCTTGAAATACTGATACCAGATGATCTCAACACTTTGAAGGAAAGTACTTGAAAACAATCTTTTGGATCCAACTACTGAAAAAAATTTTTTTTCCTTTATTTTGTGCCTGCGTTTATTTGCTAACTTTTTTTTTTATTTTTATATTTTTGGAGAAAGATTTCTGAACTAGATCAAAATTTTGGCAATACAGGAAAAAAAAATTTTTTTTTTATTGTATAGTCAAGTCAACCAGCAACTCGTAAACTTTAAAAGACACGTATTATATATATAAATGTAAATACACTCACATACAAAAAGTACAAAAAAAAAAACAACTAGACTTTACAGATATTAGTAGAAATGTCAAACTCATTGAAAAGAAAGATCAAAGAGAAAAAAGCTGACAAAAAGGCAGCTAAAATTAAAGTAGATGTACATAAAAACAGCAGCGGAAGTGAAAGTGAAAGTGGTGGAATTAACGAGTATCAGGATGATTTTGGGTCAGAATTGGAGTTGGATTCGGATTCAGGATCAGAGCTGGATTTGAGTTCGGATGGCGAAGGTGATGCAGACCAGACAATGGAAGAGGGGAAGGCGGTCCAGCATGGAAAGAATAAAACTAAAAGAAAGGGCGCTCTTCCAACGATTGAAGAGCTGAGTATCATGAAAGAAGCTCCCATGTTGTTCAAGTCCAACATATTCATGCTTCATACTGAAGAATTGTTGAAAGAGAGCAGAGTAGAAGTCCAAAGTGCAAAAACCAAAAGGGTTGAGGAATATATCAAGAAAATCAGTGCTATCTTGGAGAAGAGCACAGATATTGCAGAAATCGAGCTTGAAAAGGGAGTAGAGAAGGTTAAATCTGGTAACAAGCACAGAAAAGTTGAAAAGGAAAAAAACAGTACCAAAAATAGTGGCAATCAGAAAAAGAGCGGAAAGGGAAAAAAACATAACGAGTCAAACAAAGAATCAATCAACGAGGGTGGTGAAGAGGTTGCCGAAGTAGTAGAATATGTGAACCCTTATTTTGCCGAGATGCCAAAAGACTATGCCAAAAACCTGAAGGTGGGATATAAGAAGCCAGAACAGATCTCAATAGTGGGATCTTTTGGTCTTGGAATGGCAGCGGATACTCGAGAAGGGTTTGGTGTAGATATCGCGATTAAAATGCCCGACGAGTTATTTACCGATAAAGATTGTGTGAACTATCGATATTTTTATAAAAGAGCGTTCTATTTGCAGTGTGTAATGAGTGAACTGCTTAAAGATAAGGCATTAGCAAAAGATTTGGGCTTTAGATATTCTGAACTAAGAGGAGATAAGCGCATTACAATTATCGAAGGAACTCTTAAGCACAAGAACGGAGGGCGTAACGGCGGCATTAAGATTCGGCTGATCCCTACCATATCTAGCACACTGTTTGCTAGACAAAAGTTCTCACCAGAAAAAAACAATGTTAGAGGTGATTTTATAAAGAAAGTCATGAATATTGAAAAAGTCGGAAAAACAAGTGTGGAAACGGAAACGGAAACGGAGGTAGCTACTCCTTTGTACAACACAGCGATGGTTGCCGAAAGCCAGTATTTCACACATCTAAAATATCTGTATGAGACGAGCAAGCAAAGTGAAAGCTTTAGAGACGCTGTGGTGCTAAGTAAGGTGTGGCTCAGCCAAAGAAAATTTGGAGGAGAGATGAATGGGTTTATTTTGACAATGATTCTTGCATGGCTTATCAATGGATCTCAAAACTCTGGATCTGGATCTGGGTCTGGTTCGGTAGGTAATAGAAATGCAAGTATTTTAGGGAGGATAAGCGGAAATATAAGCTCATACCAATTGTTTCGAAGCTTGATGGTGTTCATTCGGGACCATTTTAGGGACTCGGAAGGAATAGAAATGGGATATGAACCAGTTAAAGTAGCAGAGAACTTACCACAGGCTACAGCGAGCTATGAAATGTCTAAATTCAAAGCACACTTTGACAATGTGTTTGCTGATCCAACTGGGCAACTGAATCTGTTGGCGGGAGTGGATAAGTGGGAAATAATGAGAATAAAACAGGAGGCCAGGATGACTCTTGAGCTATTAGATGCTGGAATTGGTGCAAGGTTCAATGGTGATGGTATAAGAGAGGAACAAGAGGAAGAAGACGTATTTTTCAAGATATTTATTAATAATAAGACGCAATCAATATTGAACTTTGACTACATATATACACTGAAGACAGTAAAAAACCCACAGGCAGAGCACAATATTAATAATAAGCGAATGGATATGGCAAATGACGAGAAATACTTTCAAAATCAAGTCTACAGGATACTGAAGGCTGGGTTGCAAAACCGAACAACTTTGATATACTTGATGAATACAACTGGGCAAATTACTGTAGGCATCAATGTAAATCCGCAAGAAGCAATGAAACTAGTAGAGCTTGGTCCTATTGATGCAGCCCAAAAAGATAAATTTGTAAATCTTTGGGGAAGTGAAAGAGCAGAGTTACGAAGATTTAAGGATGGAAGTATCAGGATATGTACAGTGTGGAATGATACACAAAATGGTAGTGCTAATAACAATGGTGGAATTACACATAGATTGGAAATCATTACGCAAATGATTGACTACTTGTTGACTAAGAGACATTTTGCGGCTACTACAAAACACAGTTTGTACATAATTGAAAAAGTGACAAAGCAAATAGATCAGCTAGTTAGCAAGGCCAAGCTGGAAATGGCCACCAATGAACACCTCTCGGTACAATTTGTTGACTTTACCAAGAGGGTCTATGCAATCAATGAGGAACTACCATTACAGGTCACAAGTATTAAAAACATTTCGCCTTATCTAAGAGCAACAAGCATTGCACCTTACACAAATAATGACAAGAGACACTTGAAACCTGTCGTTGAGGTCGTGTTTGAGCTTGAGGGATCCACAAAATGGCCAGAAAACAACTTGTTGGCATTATACAAAGTAAAGACAGCTATGTTGTTGAAAGTTGGTCAAGTCTACAAAGAAAAATATGGAGATGATATCAACATTGCGTGCAAATATCATAATATTACAGACCCCAACCAATTTAACAGCAAGTATGTCAATAACAGATTGCTAACCAGCAGTGGAAGTGCCCAACATGTGATGTTGTGGCTGGCAGAACTCCAACGCAACATGGACGATCTGTGGCTAGAAATTCTTGACGAAAACGTGGTTTACAAAATATACCTCAAGTTGGATCGAGAGAAACAAATTGTCTCTAGACTATTGCGTCTCTTGTCTACCAACAATAGCATCAAGACACACTATACCCAAGCACTGCTCAAATCATACCTCAACTGCTACACTCAAACCTTTGATTTCTTACCAGCCTTACATCATAAAATCGAGCAGTTGAACAAAAAATACTATCCAACTTTTTCGTTGACTGTAAAATTGTTTAAAAAATGGCTGAGTTCCCATTTCCTGCTGGCCACTGGTACAATTGGCTACGAAACAAATTCATTTGGCACATTTTGGATTTCTGAAGAACTGGCCGAACTAATTGTTGCCCACGTGTTTATTATAAACACTACCAGTATAAATCAATCGAACCAGTCCGGAGATTCTGTCCCCAGCCACAACAACTTGCTTGGTTCTTACACAAAGGCCTTCATCAACGTTCTGCACTTTTTGGCTTCATTCGACTGTTCATCTACACCGTTGGTAATTCGATTTGATTCTACCAATAACGATGATAATGAGAACGACAATGAGAACGAAGCAGGTACCAGTACTAGTGCCGATGCTGGTGTTCGTCAACAGACAATTCTCAACTCTATTGCAAAGACTACCCGAAGCAAAAGCATTAGTGCCACAAACAAACTGATTAGTGAAAGCTTTGCAACCTTGAAAGCAACCAAGAAGAACCTTTTGGGTGCTTTGCAGGTTTATGTTGACATTGAGGATTGTTCCTGCCCAGTGTCAGTAATCCACCCTACTATAATCAACGAACATAACGCCAATCTGTACACTGTGCTTTCTTCGCTGACTGCCCATCGTCTGATGAATTTGGCCTCCAGTTGTTTGACCTTTTTGGATACAAACAACCAAAACATCTTTTTCAATTCTCCACTGTCTCACTATGACTTTGTTTTGTTTATAAATCCAGCCTACTGCGCCAACTCGTTTTCCAATATAACCTCTACCCAGTCAGCTAAAGGCAACACTGGTAAAAACGGTAAATCTAACCTAAATATGTTCAAGAACATTGCTATAAGCGAAGCATTATCCAATAGCAACATCCTTGATGTTCTTGATGAAAATGACGCTGATGACGCCGTTAACAACACCAAAAACCTGGAAACCCCAACATTCGACACCATATCATCTCTCCGATCAGAGTTGGATACTATTTATCACAAATCTGCTATATTCTTCCACGACGTATACCATCTTTCCCAAAACGTTATTGCTGGTCTGTGGACTCCATTATACAACAACAAAACCCTTTCGTTCAATGCTAATGTCCATACTAACATTGCACCCATCTCTCTTGCCGGATCTTCTGGTAATAACAGCAATGAAGATGGTGGTGATGAACAGATTGATTCTTCAAAGTTCCAACTTAACAAACTTGCACTCTTAAACGAGATGCTTGTAGTTAGTGGTGATATACTTGTTGACTATAAATTATTCCGATAAGGCTTCCCCCTTTTATTAACTAGCCTTTTGTTTTTTTGTTCATACACTCTATTTTTTTTAACTAGTAAAGCAATGTGAGCACATAAATCTCCTCTTTCTTAACCACGTCCTTTAACGCTTTTGAGTTTTGTTTTCTACCTCCCCCTCTCTTTTTCCTTTTTGGAAATGATAAATGTATGCGAAACTATCAATCATGTGCAAGTATGGCCAACAATTTATTTATTTACTACATTTAATCTCAGTGATTTTCCTGAGCTGATGGTTATTACATCTTCTCCCCTGGTTCGTTCTTTTACTTTGCTTAAATAGTAAAGATCGCACCTAAACACAAGGAATGATTTCAAGTATCCGAGCATTCGAGCAAACTACTACTCGGCAACAGTTATACACAAGCATTCTAAAAACTCGTCAATATCGAATCCAACTACAATTCGATTCCCAATATTAAACACACAAATGACCCTATTCAAGCGATTCAGAACTGCGCTCGATGTTCCAAGGAGTTACTACAAATCCAAACTTCTGGTGGGAAAAGTAGTAAGTGTAGCTGATGGCGACACGATCAGGGTGTGGCATACACCTACTATACCATACCTTCTTAATCCATTGCTTTTGTTTTACGACTTTTTGCGTTTTAAATTGAGATCTACTAATACTCAAGGCAAAAACACGAATAAACCCTCAAACACGACAAAGAAAATATCTAATTCCTCAGGTGCTATTGGGAATGGCAGTACCGTCAGGGGTAAAGACAAAAAGAAACTCGTTTTATCCGAAAATACGATAAGTATACGACTTTATGGTATCGACGCACCTGAAATGGCTCATTTTGGAAAAGCTCAGCAACCATTTGCCCGCGAGTCTAAGCAATATCTCTCGGACATGTTATTAACCAACTCTAGAAACACGAACACCAATAGTGGTACTGGAACCGGTATGCAAACTATTGGGCTCAGTGCTTTTAGTCGACCTAGTTGGTTTAATGATGGAAAAACCGTTCGTTTCTTGCCCCTCAAAAAGGATTTTTACGACCGATTGGTCTGTCTCGCATATATTCGCAAACCATCCACATTATTCCTAAAAAAGCATGATATATCACTTGAACTCGTTAGGGCTGGGATGGCTGAGATCTATTCTGGCAAAGATGTTGAGTTTTATAGTACTAAACACAAGGTGGCATTATTGACGGCTCAGAAAATAGCCAAAAAACGTCGTCTTGGAATCTGGTCTATTGACATTAAAAGCTATACTAGTCCCTTGGATTTTAAAAAAGCAAACCGAACTTAACAAAAGAGGTTTTAGATGAGCAATATGATTGTGTTCAGCCTAAAAATCTTTGCGATTTTGATTCATTATTTAAATTTGTATTATTCTAAGAACACAGCTTTGTTCACCATTTCACCATTTGCTCTTTCTCACCAAAAAAAGAGTGAAAAAACAACTCTTGTTTTCATAGTAAACCAGTAATCTCTAAATGGTTCTACTTTTTTTTTTGGTATTGGTGTTGGTGTTGGTGTTGGTACTGGTTTCGGATTTCATTATTTGGATTTGAATTACATTTGCTGTTGGTTAAATAGTACAAAAAGTTAGAAACCCAATAAAACGGGAGGGGGGGGGCTGTTTTTGTTGGATTTTGTATGATATCCGTTTTTACAAATTTAGCAGAGTTAGTACAGCTCAAGCAAGTGGTGTATCCCTAGTTCAGCTTGTTCTTTTCGTGTGCTGGCAGTAAAAGAAGATGGTATGTGCTAACCCCTCAGACTCATACTGGTACAACAAACCGATATTAGCTTTTTTTTTTGAGGGGGAATGTATTTGCAGTGTGATTACCATTAGTATTACTCGTATTTTCACATTAATCCTACAAAAGTGTTGATTTGTCGCCAAAATTCACTTAGTACATGCTTTTTTTAATTAAAGAAAACAGTGTTCTGAATAAAAAGAAATACAGAAAAAGGGCTCTTAGCTGGATAGCGTTTATCAGAAGTACGGTTAATGTTGATACCAATGACTCTTTAATTAAATAGGAAACAGGTATTAAATTAATCAGGTATAAAGCGGAGATGCCAAAGCTCTATACTACGAATCATGGGGTTTAATGTATAAAATTGGCAAATAATCAATCAGTTCATGTACTGCCTTTAACCACTACAAACTGGACAACTAAAACAAGACAACTTGGTCAGGAAATGATAAGGGTGTTGAATTAAAAACAGTGTTTTATACCCGAGCAGCTATGGAACTTTGTTGGCTAAAACACATATTATAAGGATAATCCAACAAATACTTTTTATCTCTCTTACCATTATACTTTTCAAGCTAAAGGAACAAGCCTACTCAGAGCCAAAGCAACGAGTTGTGTTTTCCTGGGATGAAAGCAAAAATAAGATTGTTCAACATTAGAACGGGTTTTTATCACACCTCAACTATCAGCATCACAGACTGCTACCCTATATCCCATTTGTTTTTGCTTCTATTCTTGTATCTGCTTCTTTTCGTTTCTAATTGATTGCTTTAATCATATGCGGAACTAAAAATAGATTATTTCCATGTTTTTGTTCTCACACAAATTTAGTAAAATTAAAAATAAAAGCAAAAATAAAGTTTGTATAAGGTTTAATTTTCCGATTTCCGCCAATATTCATTCCACTCCTTGTTCCACCCTCGCTTCTTTCCCGATTTTGAGCAAATCTATTTTTATTTTTTATTATTTCTGTATATTTTGCACTTGGAAAGTTTAAATCCCCATTGCTTTGATTTTTAAACTATATTTTTCTAAAGAAAAGCACTTTAGCATTTAATAATTTCGATTTTGTTCAGGACGAAGTTGACCATATATGCTTGAAATATCGAAGGCAAGTGAAACAGAGATACTCAATAAGATCAGTATATAAAAACACAGGCGAGTAGCAAACGCACGAATTGCCAGTAAAGTAGTAATTTATATATAAAGTGAGTGATTACCAGGTGTAGTAGTAAGAGCGACAATTTAGTTTGAATTTATACCAAGTGGTTTTGCCCTATTATCACCACCCCTTTTTTATACATTAAAACCTTGTACGCAACAGCTTGATTTTGAAGAGGAATGAAAAATGGTTAATCGTTCCAGAGAGCTGAAGGATCTATTTCTTAGCTTTACCGTATATATAGCTTGATTGAAAACTTATTAAACTTCTAAAAAAAAAATTAAAACTAAATATTAGGAAGTAAAGAAAAATGCCACAAGGCAAAAACGGTACGAAAAACAGTAAGGTTCAAAAGAGAAAAAAAGGCTCTGAGCAAAAACTGCCCGACAAAGAAAAGACAGACACTCCTGCCAAATCTAATTGTGTAGAGCCTAATTTGGATCAAGAACAAACCGAAAGGAAAGCCTCGGGAACCAGTGAAAAGGGCACTCAATCCGAACCATACTCAAGTGGCAATGAGCAAAGTAAAAACGTTAAACGTAGGAAGAAGGGGAATACACTTTCTATTCTTTGCAGGATATTGCGAGAGAAACGGAGACAAAGAATTGCGCTAATAGTCTTTGGAGATATCGGGAGGTCGCCTAGGATGCAGTACCATGCATTATCTTTGGCAAATCATGGGTTTAGTGTTAGTGTAGTGGCCTTTCAAGGTATGATCACAAGTAAAACAAAAGGCTATTTGAGAGATACCTTTCTACATTAAAAAAAA